>JAEOAE010003026.1:0-19046 GCA_036365155.1 Meriones psammophilus
ATTAGACGTGAGGAGGTTTGACGGATGGGCTCGATAGACCCTCGTCGCTGAAGAGGCAGTTTTGGAAAGGATGGTCGATGACTTTGGAGCAGCAGTGCGAGGACCATCTGCAGGCAGTGTGGGACTGCGTGAGGTGTAGGTGGGGCGGCAGGGTGGGTTGTTGCCGTAACGCCATTCGTATGTGTCTGCGGGTCGTTCGTTGAGTTGTGCCCGTCGTTGCAATGCTAATGTGCCTACGTCCGTGTGGAAAGGGTCGCATAGATGGAGATGTCAGAATTTGAATTATGGGTTGGCGTTGCACTTTGAGGTGCAGGCAGGTCAATGCGATAGTAAAGATGGAGGGTGATAAAGCGCCACAGGGGCGATGGAGGTGGGCTTCATGTGGGTTAGAGTCCAGCAGAGTGCAGCTGGGGACTTGAACTCTTCAGATGTGCGAAGCAGTGAGGGGTTCTGGTAGAGGTTTGAGCACGCGTGAAGTAGTGGACGGTGCGGCGATCTGAACAGGAAAATGCAAAATCCGATAGGAAATATGTTGAGGTTAGCGTACTGGGCTGACCGGAGCGAGTGGTATGTGGGTTGTGGGAAGGACATTTCTCCGTGTGGAGTGATGCTTGACAGTGTATGTCACCCAGAGGCGTATGGGATGCTTTGTTCAACAGGCCTTTACAGCCTCGATGCCTCAGAGACCCATGTGGAGATGAAGGACGGTCAGGGCATCGTTTTGAGAGAACCGGATAAATAATTGCTTGATGTAGCCGGAGGTGAGCTTGGGCTTTAATGTCTTTGAGGTGAGTGATGGCGAGGCCGGTATGCTGGAGGGGAGGTTTTGGGTGTTGGGAGAGTTCCACATCCACGGCAGGTAATTGGTTGGGTGAGGGCCTTGGAGAGGCCGCGCCTGGCAGCGTTGGACAGATAATGGCTAGCGAGTGTGTACTGGCGAAGGGCGGAAAGACAGACAGAGTAATGAGGTCGGTTGGGAGTGCGAACGCGAGGGTTACTCGTGAAGCGTTCTGGTCCGTGGCTTGATGTCGTGGCGACAGAATGCAGTTGCATAGATAGGCTGGATGCTGTGGCGAGTGGAGTACGGAAATTTGCTGGAGGGAGTTTGACGGGACACCAGCAGCACAGGTGGCCCGCAGGCGGGAAGGCATTTAGTGGGTCTGTGCTGGTGATTCGTAACACACTGATCCCCTTGGCACGTGTGCGTCTGAGTTCCGCGCCGAATGTGTGCTCATCGGCTGTACGTTTCATGGCGCCGGCGATGCGAAAGAGAAGCTGTCAGGGGATGATATGTTTGAAGATGAGGCGGATGGAGCTGAGGATCAAGGTCAGCATTGGAGGCGTCGCTAGGGTTTGCGATATGACGTATGTGTATGGAAGCTGTGTACGTGTTGGGCATCGGGTTGGAGGTTGGGGAGTCGCCTGCGGCTGCAGAGCTGGCTAGTGAAACTGCACGTTTGCGTAGTATCTGTTCCATCGTGTTACTAATATTGCGATTGTGGTGTTCTAGGGGCTAATGGCAGAGGCGGCACATCTGGCGATTGGGGTACAGGCATTCAACTATGTAAATATAACCAGTGCTGTATATGTACGTTCGCTGATGCCTCGCACAGCGTCCCTTCTGGGGGAGAGAACTAGTTGTCCAGTGTGCGGTAGAAGCGCTTGATCCTTCATGGCTTGGGGCAAGTGACGGTTTGGTGGCCTGAAGGGCGCGGGTGGAAAGGTTGGGTCTGCGACAATTTCCATTCTGGCAAGGCAGAGGTGTGCGACGGAGACTGTCAGTGTGCCGGCGCCCGAGTTGAGCGATGGTTGCAGCGAAAGGGTGGTGGCCGTTTTTACCTGCGTGCTTGCTGAGGCGAGGAACTTTATCAGCAGGAATAACATGTGCAAATGTCGAGCGTCGGAGGTGCAGTGACTTGCGGGGGAGCGGGGGGCAGGGAGTGCCGAGGTGGTGCAGAACGGATGGTGATGATGGTCGTGATGGTAGGTTCAACGTTGTAGGTCTTATGTGAGGGAGGCGTGTGCGCTGGATGTATGTTTGTTTGGGAGATGTGGTGTAGGGAGGAGGCTGGTATCGGATAGGTCGGCACAAGGTGTAGGCTCGCACGATATAGACTGATGGAGGAACGCCTTTTGAGGAGGCGGTGAGGAGAGAGAGGCGTAAGGGTCCGCGTGAGTCTCGACGCTCTCGAGGATGCACAGCGTTGTGACAGACGGACGGAGTAGGCGGAACTGTGATCTGTGCCCTTGTTTTCATCTTGTGCCACTCGGAGTCCTTCCTCGAACCAGCGGGTCCCGCGACCAATCTTCTGCATGACCGTATTTTAGATGGTTCGGAGGACACTACCGTGCTGCGAGAACGCTATTTAGTGTAGAAGCGACTTGTCGCCGGCGTACGGAGAATGATGATTTCTGAGTCTGAGTATCTCGAGGAGGTGGTGCGGGTAATATGTACAGAGGAATTACGGTGGACGAGGACGTCTGGGCATATCGGCGGAGGAAGGCTTAAAATGCGACGAGTGTGCGTGGTCGGCTCTGTAGGCGAGGCTGGATAAGGCTGTAGTAGTGGGTGTGAGAGACGATTGCGGAAGCGAGAGAGGGGGATATGAGGTAATTTGGAGTAGGAAGGGCGACAGGGACGGGGGAGGGGAGGGTTGAAGGTGTATGTCCCAAGTTCAATGCAAGTCTCCAGGGACGCTTGGACTGCTGAAATGTACCTGCGTGCTCAGATGAGTCTGTTGTGTCATCATCCACTGTTCGGCGCCGGGGAGGGCATCAGGTGAAAATGGGGGAGAAGGGATCCGTGCAGCTCAGTTGGCGTGCATGACTTGGTGTGGAGGTTCCAGGTTACATATTTTGGCATGCAGCCAGGCTGGGCAAGGAGGGTACTGTGTGGCTGTGCTGTACGTGCGAACGCAAAAGATCGTGAGGAGGACTAGGCAGATAACAATGTGTTTCCCCTAGTAGTTCCTTTGTAGCTCTCCGCGAATGCACATTTCTGTCGCGTGGCGGGGTGTTTGCGAACACGTCTAGTCGCTGTCACATCGAGTAAGCAGGGGTGAAGGAGGAGGGGTGCACAAAGCGGTAGGCGGAGGGTGTGTGGTGTTTGTTGGATACGGCTCTTTGCTGTTTGCGGCCTGACGTGGTTGTTGGGTGTGACGTGTATCCTGAGGGCCACCTCAGGAGAGAACGTTTACATCTGGATGAGTGGTGAAGGACATGAGAAAGGTGCATGTTTGCTGTATAAATATTCGATGGTCCTGCAGATCTCCATGCTGCGTGGCGCGCAGAGTTCATCCTCTGTTGAGGTCTGGATTGGCCTCTATCTGGCCATGGTCAGGGAACCGGAGTTGCGCTTGTGGTTCTATGTCTGTGATTGCACACGAGAAGGGCAGGGGGGGGAGAGTCCACAGGGACGGTGATAGAGAATGGTTGTCGAGTCGGGGCATGTGCGAGGGATGTACGGGACGATGTTAGGTGGGTTGAACGTGAGAAGGAGGAGTGTATTTGGGGGGTGTATCAGTTGTTAGCGTAGGCGTGCCTTCAGCCAGAACGGGGGGTGTGAGAAGTGGAGGGCTCACGTATGGAGGACCACACAATTGGTGGTAATGGAGGGGCGTGCAGCAGCGGAGGAGCGACTGGATGTGTCGGCGAGGATGAAGTGTATGGGGACTGGCGTGTGATGGTGGTGACTGCAGAGTTGAGCTGGAGCGATACAGTGAGCGATATAGCACCGGATTGGTGGACAAGGCGTTGTGGTGTGGGCAGGCAGCACTAGGTGAACTACTACATATGAGAGTGATGGAATGTGAGATGTTCGTGGAACGGTTGTACTCTACGGTTGGGGGTGTAGGGTCACACAGGAATTCACGGCAAGGGTTAAGGGCGTCAGCGGTGCATACTGGTGGAGAACAACGACTGGCGGTAGGCGTGCGCATGTATGTATACGTACGTTGAGGTGAGAAACTGGTGCGTGAACATCATGGGCGAGGATCGAGATCAGCTGAGACAGCGACGTGGCGGAAGGTAGAGGAACTCGTGTGGGATGAGGGAATAATTGTATGGTGTCGAATGTGCACAGTGATGCGCTCTGGCTTGACAAATGTGAAGGCTGTGTTGTCACGCATAGCTGCGACTTTGAGTAAGAACAGGGTATTTCGGGGCGTTTCGATAAAAGGGTTGAGGCAGAGGTGAAGAGCGCCAGACATGGCGGAAATGCTGGATGGTCACCCTCCATCCCCACGGGCACAGAGATAGTCGAGGATTGGTGACGGCTGCCTGTCGTGTGGCCTCCATTTATTGGGACGCGCCTCTGATGGCAGGTGGAATATGCCGGACGTGTTGTCGCGGGAAATCGGGCGTTGAGGGTGCGATGGCAGTGGCAGCGCAAAAGCACGGGCCGTGGTAAGTGGCGGGCGCGAGGAGAGACGTGGGGTTTAGGGTAGTGGGGTGGATTGGAGACAAGAGGAATGAGAGGATGATGTGTTGGGTTGTTGGTGAGGGGAGTGGTGTTTGTGGAGGCGTAGATTTGGGTTGCATGCTCGGTGCATAGGTGTATCGCTCGCTATGTGAGCTTCTCTGCACCGAGCTGTTGATTGGTCTGTGGGCAGCTACACAGGATATTACGTGTCGCTGCAAATGAAGGATCTGATGAAGTCGACGGCAGCATCGTCAAAATATGTAGGGTGGTTGGGTACATGAGGACGTAGTAGGAGGAGCGCGGAGGTGTTGTTGAGGCCGGGAGTGAGTGGAGGTGATTTTTGTGGTGCGTTGTTGGCTAGGCATGGTGCAGGATCTACAACAGGCAGTGCGAGGAATGGGTGAAAGGTCCACCGTCATGCAGCCTGAGATTTGGTAATGTTGATGATGACTCCAGGCCGGTGTGCTGCGCGAGCTTCATATGCTGATCTGTGATTGGGCCCTGCACCGTGTACATCTCCAGAGCGAGCTGGGAGCAGAGCGGAGCGTTGGTCGCAGGCTAGCGATGAGTTCATTGTGGTTTTTCAGATTTGCCTGGTCTTTTCACATGGTGTTGTTGGCTGCGCTGTGCGGGGGAGCTGGCAGAATATAGTGGGAGAGACTCATCAGGGGTGGCGGAGTTCTGGGTCCAGGTCGGCGACGTCGGCGTCGAGATGGACGAAGTGATCCGCAGTATACGATATTTTACTGAACTGAGTATAAGAGGAGTGGTGGTCGACGGAGCAGCTGGATGTGGCGGAAGGCGGAAGAGCAAATTTGGCGCGGGACACCGAGTGTGCTGGGGAAAATGATGTATCGCGGCGTGTTTTCGAGGTGGTTCCGGTTTAAGGTGAAATGAGCAGGTCACGGCACAGAAAAGGTGATGCGCAGATACACATGCGGTGGGTGAGTGTCGCAGCTGCACGCGATGACGTGTGAGGGTACTGTAGGTTCTTCGTAAAGGGCATGGTATTCGAGAATCCTTCAGTCTGGAGATGTGCCGTGAAAAACCGTGGATGTTCGAATGCTGTGTGAATGGATCAGGGCGGCGACTGTTCAGAATGACGACGGCGTGGGGAGTGCATGTATTGGGAAAGTTTGATATTGTTGACCGGACTGAGGCGAGGTCATTGATGGAGGCTGCCACCGAAGCAGCACGGCCGCACTGTCCTGGAGGAGTAATTTGGTTGATTCGGATGTGAAGAGGTGGGAATTGGCAAGGGTTGCATTTGTGCCCGGTATGTGAGGCGAGTGCATCTGCAGGTGTTGCAGGTCTCGTCGAGAAGAATTGGAACTCTGATCGCAGCAGGTAAGAGTCGCTAGAGTGTGGATAGGACGTTGCATGCACCATTATGGGCGGAGGCGCGACGGAACAGAGATGATATTAGTTTGGTGCAGTAGCTGAAGGTTTACTGAGTGGCGCGTGAGGGACAGAAGCTACGAGCCCGTCGGTGAAGGCTCGCAAAGGGGGTGTATAGGGGGGGCGAGCAGGTGAGGTGGTGAGCAGTTCATTATCGTGTCTTCTGGGGTGTCTGTGCCCTCTTACGTGGACACGTGGAATAGGCGGAGCATGGCGAATGATGACGCAGTGCGATTGGGGATCTGAAGTGCGAAGATAGCGGGACATGGGCTGGGCATGTGTGGGCATTTTTTCGTTGTGGTCGAAACTTTGGTGAGACAGAGCCGATCGTTTTGTATAAAGGACTGAAGTGGAACGAACGCGTTGTGGAGAGGGCAGCAGTAGTTTGCGGAGACATTGCGGCGTGAGGGGGCGGCGGTGAGACGGTTTGGTGCTTGGGGCTGAGGTGTAGTGTGCGAGCGAGGAGTCGTGTTCACACTGCTTTGGTGCGGCGGGGATGCAGGTGGAAGGGTGAGTAAAGGAGAGCGCCGCAGACGGGCAGGTAGGAGCGGATAGGGCTCTGATGCGCAGTGGCGATAGCGATATAGATATTGTTGTTGGCAACCGCGGGACAGTGAGCCTGTGAAGTGTTTCCACACTGATGGAGCATCGGAGGGGGGGTGGGAGGCCCACTAAGCATTTGGCATGAGGAGGTTTGTCAATACGTGTAGTTTCGAAGGCAGATAAGCTCGAGAGACCTGTGGTCGGAAGAGCGTTTGAGGAGGGAGGGCCGTTGACTTTGGAGCAGCAGTGCGAGACCATCTGCAGGCGGTGTGTGATTGCGTGAATGTAGGTGGAGCGGCAGGATGGGTTGTTGCTGCAGCGCCACCCATGTATGAGTGGATGGGTCGTTGGTTGAACTGATGCGTTGTCGCAATGCAGATCGAAAGCGTCGTGCATTTGGGATAAGGAGGTTTGTCACTGCGTGTAGTTTCGATGACGGATGGGCTCGAGAGGGCCGTCGTTGAAAGGCGGTTTTGCGAAAGGAGGGTCGGTGAGCTTGGAGCAGCAGTGCGAGATCATCTGCGGGCAGTGTGGGACTGCGTGAGGTGTAGGTGGGGCGGCAGGATGGGTTGTTGGTGTAGCGCCATTTGTATGTGTCTGCATGGGTCGTTCGTTGAGTTGTGCCCGTCGTCGCAGTGCTAATCGTGCGTGCACGTTCGTGTGGAGGGTCGCATAGATAGAGATGTCAGTATTTGAATTGTAAGGTTTGGCGTTGCACTTTGAGTGTGCAGGCAGAAATGGAGTAAGGCACCACATGGAGGTTAGAGTCCAGCAGAGTGCAGCTGGGGGACTTGAACTCTTCGAATGTGCGAAGCAGTGAGGGGTTCTGGTAGAGGTTTGAGCACGCGTGAAGTAGTGGACGGTGCGGCGATCTGAACGGAGCGAGTGGTATGTGCGTTGTGGGGAAGGGCATTTCTCCGTGTGGAGTGATGCTTGACAGTGTATGTCACCCAGAGGCGTATGGGATGCTTTGTTCAACAGGCCTTTACAGCGTCGACGCCTCAGAGAGACCCATGTGGAGATGAAGGACGGTCAGGGCATCGTTTTGAGAGAACCGGATAAATAACTCCTTGATGTAGGCGGAGGTGAGCTTGGGCTCTAATGTCTTTGAGGTGAGTGATGGCGAGGCCGGTATGCTGGAGGGGACGTTTTGGGCGTTGGGAGAGTTCCACATCCACGGCAGGTAATTGTTTGGGTGAGGGCCTTGGAGAGGCCGCGTATGGCAGCGTGGACAGAAAATGGCTAGCGAGTGTGTACTGGTGAAGGGCGGAAGGACAGAGAGTAATGAGGTCGGTTGGGAGTGCGAACGCGAGGTTACTCGTGAAGTGTTCTGGTCCGTGGCTTGATGTCGTGGTGGCGACAGAATGCAGTTGCATAGATAGGCTGGATGCTGTGGCGAGTGGAGTACGGAACCTTGCTGGAGGGAGTTTGACGGGACACCAGCAGCACAGGTGGCCCGCAGACGGGAAGGCATTTAGTGGGTCTGTGCTGGTGATTCGTAACACACTGATCCCCTTGGCACGTGTGCGTCTGAGTTCCTCGCCGAATGTGTGCTCGTCGGCTGTACGTTTCACGGCGCCGGCGATGAAAGAGAAGCTGTCAGGGGATGATATGTTTGAGGATGAGTCGGATGGAGCTGAGGATCAGGTCAGCGTGGAGGCGTCGCTAGGGTTTGCGGTATGACGTATGTGTATGGAAGCTGTGTACGTGTTGGGCATCGGGTTGGAGGTTGGGGAGTCGCCTGCGGCTTCAGAGCTGCATAGTGAAACTGCACGTTTGCGTAGTATCTGTTCCATCGTGTTACTAATATTGCGATTGTGGTGTTCTAGGGGCTAATGGCAGAGGCGGCACATCTGGCGATTGGGGTACAGGCACTCAACTATGTAAATATAGCCAGTGCTGTATATGTACGTTCGCTGATGCCTCGCACAGCGTCTCTTCTGGGGGAGAGAACTAGTTGTCCAGTGTGCGGTAGAAGCGCTTGATCCTTCATGGCTTGGGGCAGGTGACGGTTTGGTGGCCTGAAGGGCGCGGGTGGAAAGGTTGGGTCTGCGACAATTTCCATTCTGGCAAGGCAGAGGTGTGCGACGGAGACTGTCAGTGTGCCGGCGCCCGAGTTGAGCGATGGTTGCAGCGAAAGGGTGGTGGCCGTTTTCACCTGCGTCCGTGCTGAGGTGAGGAACCTTATCAGCAGGAATAATATGTGCAAATGTCGAACGTCGGCGGTGCAGTGAGTTGCGCGGGAGCGGGGGCAGGGAGTGCCGAGATGGTGCAGAACGGATGGTGATGATGGTCGTGATGGTAGGTTCAACGTTGTAGGTCTTATGTGAGGGAGGCGTGTGCGCTGGATGTATGTTTGTTTGGGAGATGTGGTGTAGGGAGGAGGCTGGTATCGGATAGGTCGGCACAAGGCATAGGCTCGCACGATATGGACTGATGGAGGGAACGCCTTTTGAGGAGGGCGGTGAGGAGAGAGAGGCACGTAAGGGTCCGCGTGGAGTCTCGACGCTCTCGAGGATGCACAGCGTTGTGACAGAGGGACGGAGTAGGCGGAACTGTGATCTGTGCCTTTATTTTCATTTTGCCATCGGGAGTCGTTCCTCGAAGCAGCGGGTCCCGCGACAAATCTTCTGCGTGACCGTATTTTAGATGGTTCGGAGGACACTACCGTGCTGCCAGAACGCTATTTAGTGTAGAAGCAACTTGTCGCCGGCGTACGGAGAATGATGATTTCTGAGTCTGAGTATCTCTCGAGAGGTGGTGCAGGTAATGTGTACAGAGGATTTACGGTGGACGAGGACGTCTGGGCATGTCGACGAGAGGAAGGCTTAAAATGCGACGAGTGTGCGTGGTCGGCTCTGTAGGCGAGGCTGGATAAGGCTGTAGTAGTGGGTGTGAGGGAGAGACGAATACGGAGGCAAGAGAGGGGATTTGAGGTAATTTGGAGTAGGAAAGGCGACAGGGACGGGGGAGGGGAGGGTGAGAAGGTGTATGTCCGAAATCAAATGCAACTCATTGGGGGACATTGGACTGCTGAAATGTACCTGCGTGCTCAGATGAGTCTGTTGTGTCATCATCCACTGTTCAGCGCCAGGAGGGGGCATGGGGTGAAAATGGGGGAGAAGGGGATCCGTGCAGCTCAGTTGGCGTACGCATGACTTGGTGTGGAGGTTCCAGGTTTACATATTTTGGCATGCAGCCACGCTGGGCAAGGAGGGCACTGTGTGGCTGTGCTGTACGTGCGAACACAAAAGATCGTGAGGAGGACTAGGCAGATAACAATGTGTTTCCTAGTGTTCCTTTTAGCTCTCCGTGAATGCACATTTCTGTCGCGTGGGGTGTTTACGAACACGTCTAGTCGCTGTCACATCGAGTAAGCAGGGGTGAAGGAGGAGGGGGTGTATTACAAAGCGGTAGGCGGAGGGTGTGTGGTGTTTGTTGGATACGGCTCTTTGCTGTTTGCGGCCTGACGTGGTTGTTGGGTGTGACGTTTTATCCTGAGGGCCACCTCAGGAGAACGTTACATCTGGATGAGTGGTGAAGGACATGAGAAAGGTGCACGTTTGCTGTATAAATATTCGATGGTCCTGCAGATCTCCATGCTGCGTGGCGCGCAGAGTTCATCCTCTGTTGAGATCTGGATTGGCCTTTATCTGGCCATTGTCAGGAACCAGAGTTGCGCTTGTGGTTCTATGTCTGTGATTGCACACGAGAAGGGCAGGGGGAGAGTCCACAGGGACGGTAATAGAGAATGGTTGTCGAGTCGGGGCATGTGAGGATGTACAGGACGATGTTAGGTGGGTTGAACGTGAGAAGGAGGTGTATATTTTGGGGGCGTATCAGCTGTTAGCGTGGGCGTGCCTTCAGCCAGAACGGGGGGTGTGATAAGTGGAGGGCTCACGTATGGAGGACCACACAATTGGTGGTAATGGAGGGGCGTGCAGCAGCGGAGGAGCGACTGGATGTGTCGGCGAGGATGAAGTGTATGGGGACTGGCGTGTGATGGTGGTGACTGCAGAGTTGAGCTGGAGCGATACAGTGAGCGATATAGCACCGGATTGGTGGACAAGGCGTTGTGGTGTGGGCAGGCAGCACTAGGTGAACTACTACATATGAGAGTGATGGAATGTGAGATGTTCGTGGAACTGTTGTGCTCTACGGTTGGGGGTGTAGGGTCACACAGGAATTCACGGCAAGGGTTAAGGGCGTCAGCGGTGCATACTGGTGGAGAACAACGACTGGCAGTAGGCGTGCGCATGTATGTATACGTACGTTGAGGTGAGAAACTGGTGCGTGAACATCATGGGCGAGGATCGGGATCAGCTGAGACAGCGACGTGGCGGGAGGTAGAGGAGCTCGTGTGGGATGAGGGAATAATTGTATGGTGTCGAATGTGCACAGTGATGCGCTCTGGCGTGACAAATGTGAAGGCTGTGTTGTCACGCATAGCTGCGTCTTTGAGTAAGAACAGGGTATTTCGGGGCGTTTCAGTAAAAGGGTTGAGGCGGCGGTGAAGAGCGCCAGACATGGCGGAAATGCTGGATGGTCACCCTTCATCCCCACGGGCACAGAGATAGTCGAGGATTGGTGACGGATGCCTGTCGTGTGGCTTCCATGTATTGGGACGTGCCTCTGATGGCAGGTGGAATATGCCGGACGTGTTGTCGCGGGAAATCGGGCGTTGAGGGTGCGATGGCAGTGGCAGCGCAAAAGCACGGGCCGTGGTAAGTGGCGGGCGCGAGGAGAGACGTGGGGTGTTGGGTAGTGGGGTGGATTGGAGACAAGAGGAATGAGAGGATGATGTGTTGGGTTGTTGGTGAGGGGAGTGGTATTTGTGGAGGCGTAGATTTGGGTTGCATGTTCTGTCCATAGGTGTATCGCACGCTTTGTGAGCTTCTCTGCACTGAGCTGTTGATTGGTCTGTGGGCAGCTACACAGGATATTACGTGTCGCTGCAAAGGAAGGATCTGATGAAGTCGACGGCAGCATCGTCAAACTATGTAGGGTGGTTGGGTACATGAGGACGTAGTAGGAGGAGCGCGGAGGTGTTGTTGAGGCCGGGGGTGAGTGGAGGTGATTTTTGTGGTGCGTTGTTGGCTAGGCATGGTGCAGGATCTACAACAGGCAGTGTGAGGAATGGGTGAAAGGTCCACCGTCATGCAGCCTGAGATTTGGTAATGTTGATGATGACTCCAGGCCGGTGTGCTGCGACTTCATATACTGATCTGTGATTGGGCCCTGCACCGTGTACGTCTCCAGAGCGAGCTGGGAGCAGAGCGGAGTTTTGGTCGCAAGCTAGCGATGAGTTCATTGTGGTTTTTCAGATTTGCCTGGTCTTTTCACATGGCGTTGTTGGCTGCGCTGTGCGGGGGAGCTGGCAGAATATAGTGGGGAGAGACTCATCAGGGTGGCGGAGTTGTGGGTCCAGGTCAGCGACCTCGGCGTCGAGATGGACGAGTGATCCGCACTATGCGATATTTTATTGAACTGAGTACAAGAGGAGTGGTGGTCGACGGAGCAGCTGGATGTGGCGGAAGGCGGAAGAGCAAATTCGGCGCGGGACACCGAGTGTGCTGTGGAAAATGATGTATGGCGGCGTGTGTTCGGAAAGGTGGTTCCGGTTTAAGGTGAAATGAGCAGCTCACGGCACAGAAAAGGTGATGCGCAGATACACATGCGGTGGGTGAGTGTCGCAGCTGCACGCGATGACGTGTGAGGGTACTGTAGGTTCTTCGTAAAGGGCATGGTATTCGAGAATCCTTCAGTCTGGAGATGTGCCGTGAAAAACCGTGGATGTTCGAATGCTGTGTGAATGGATCAGGACGGCGACTGTGCAGAGTGACGACGGCGTGGGGAGGGCATGTATTGGGAGAGTTTGATATTATTGACCGGACTGAAGCGAGGTCATTGATGGAGGCTGCCACCGAAGCAGCACGGCCGCACTGTCCTGGAGGAGTAATTTGGTTGATTCGGATGTGAAGAGGTGGGCATTGCCAAGGGTTGCATTTGTGCCCGGTATATGAGGCGAGTGCATCTGCAGGTGTTGCAGGTGTCGTCGAGAAGAATTGGAACTCTGATCGCAGCACGTAAGAGTCGCTAGAGTGTGAATAGGACGTTGCATGCGCCATTATGGGCGGAGGCGCGACGGAACAGAGATGATATTAATTTGGTGCAGTAGCTGAAGGTTTACTGAGTGGCGCGTGAGGGACAGAAGCTGTCAGCCCGTCGGTGAAGGCTCGCAGGGGGTGTATAGGGGGCGAGCAGGTGAGGTGGTGAGCAGTTCATTATCGTGTCTTCTGGGGTGTTTGTGCCCTCTTACGTGGACACGTGGAATAGGCGGAGCATGGTGAATGTTGACGCACTGCGATTGGGGATCTGAAGTGCAAAGATAGCGGGACATGGGCTGGGCATGTGTGGGCATTTTTTCGTTGTGGTCGAAACTTTGGTGAGACAGAGTACGATCGTTTTGTATAAAGGACTGAAGTGGAAGGAACGCGTTGTGGAGAGGGCAGCAGTAGTTGCGGAGACATTGCAGCGTGAGGGGCGGCGGTGAGACGGTTTGGTGTTTGGGGCTGAGGTGTAGTGTGCGAGCGAGGAGTCGTGTTACCCTGCTTTTGGTGCAGCGGGATGCAGGTGGAAGGGTGAGTAATGGAGAGCGCCGGAGAGGGGCAGATAGGAGCGGATAGGGCTCTGATGCGCAGTGGCGTTGGCGATATAGATATTGTTGTTGCCCACCGCGGGACAGTGAGCCTGTGAAGTGTTTCACACTGATGGACATCAGGGGGTGGGAGGCCCACAAAGCATTTGGCATGAGGAGGTTTGTCAGGATGGTTTCGAAGACAGATGGTCGTCGAGAGACCTGTTTTCGGAAGAGCGTTTGAGGAGTGGCCGTTGACTTTGGGCAGCAGTGCGAGACCATCTGCAGGCGGTGTGGACTGCGTGGTGTAGGTGGGGCGGCAGGATGGGTTGTTGGTGTAGCGCCATTTGTATGTGGATGGGTCGTTGGTTGTTCGTTGCGTTGTCGCCCGATCAAGCGTCGTGCATTTGGGAATCGAGGTTTGTCACTGCGTGTGTTTCGGGACGGATGGGCTCGAGAGCCGTCGTTTGAGGCAGTTTTTAGGAGGGTTTGTGCGTTGGAGCAGCAGTGCGAGATCATCTGCGGGCAGTGTGGGACTGCGTGAGGTGTGGTGGGCCACAGGATGGGCAGATGGTGTAGCGCCATTTGTATGTGTCTTAGTCGTTCAGCAGTTGTGCCCATCTGGGGACTGCGTGCACGTTCGTTGGAAGGTCGCAAAGCAGATGCCAGTGTTTGAAGTGCAGGTTTGGCGTTGCACGCGTGACAGTAATGGACAGTGCTTCGGGTTAGAGTCCAGCAAAGTGCAAAACTCTTCGAATGGAAGCAGTGGGGTTCTGGTAGGGAGTTTGAGCGCGTAGTAGTGGACAGTACGGCGATCTGAACAGGAGCGAGTGGTGTGTGGGTTGTGGGAAAGGCATTTCTCCGTGGAGTGATGCTTGACAGTGTATGTCACCCAGAGGCGTATGGGATGCTTTGTTCAACAGGCCTTTACAGCCTCGACGCCTCAGAAGACCCATGTGGAATGAGGACGGTCAGGGCATCGTTTTGAGAGAACCGGATAAATAACTCCTTGATGTAGGCGGAGGTGAGCTTGGGCTCTAATGTCTTTGAGGTGAGTGATGGCGAGGCCGGTATGGAGGACGTTTTGGGTGTTGGGAGAGTTCCACATCCACGGCAGGTAATTGTTTGGGTGAGGGCCTGGGGAGGCCGCGTATAGCAACGTGACCAGAAAATGGCTAGCGAGTGTGTACTGGTGAAGGGCGGAAGGACAGAGAGTAATGAGGTCGGTTGGGAGTGCGAACGCGAGGTTACTCGTGAAGCGTTCTGGCCCGTGGCTTGATGTCGTGGGGGCGACAGAATGCAGTTGCATAGATAGGGGCTGGATGCTGTGGCGAGTGGAGTACGGAAATTTGCTGGACAGTTTGACAGGACACCAGCAGTACAGGTGGCCTGCAGGCGGAAGGCATTTAGTGGGTCTGTGCTGGTGATTCGTAACACACTGATCCCCTTGGCACGTGTGCGTCTGAGTTCCTCGCCGAATGTGTGCTCGTCGGCTGTACGTTTCATGGCACCGGCGATGCGAAAGAGAAGCTGTCAGGGGATGATATGTTTGAGGATGAGCCGGACGGAGCTGAGGATCAAGGTCAGCATTGGAGGCGTCGCTAGGGTTTGCGATACGACGTATGTGTATGGAAGCGTACGTGTTGGGCATCAGGTTGGAGGTTGAAGTCGCCTGCGGCTGCGAAGACTGGCTAGTGAAACTGCACGTTTGCGTAGTATCTGTTCCATCGTGTTACTAATATTGCGATTGTGGTGTTCTAGGGGCTAATGGCAGAGGCGGTACATCTGGCGATTGGGGTACAGGCACTCAACTATGTAAATATAGCCAGTGCTGTATATGTACGTTCGCTGATGCCTCGCACAGCGTCCCTTCTGGGGGAAAGAACTAGTTGTCCAGTGTGCGGTAGAAGCGCTTGATCCTTCATGGCTTGGGGCAAGTGACGGTTTGGTGGCCTGAAGGGCGGGGGTGGAAAGAGTTGGGTCTGCGACAATTTCCATTCTGGCAGAGCAGAGGTGTGCGACGGAGACTGTCGGTGTGCCCGGCGCGAGTTGAGCGATGGTTGCAGCGAAAGGGTGGTGGCCGTTTTCACCTGCGTCCGTGCTGAGGTGAGGAACCTTATCAGCAGGAATAATATGTGCAAATGTCGAACGTCGGCGGTGCAGTGAGTTGCGCGAGAGGGGGGGGGCAGTGCCGAGATGGTGCAGAACGGACGGTGATGATGGTCGTGATGGTTAGGTTCAATGTTGTGGGTCTTATGTGAGGAGGCGTGTGCGCTGGATGTATGTTTGTTTGGGAGATGTGGTGTAGGGGGAGGGAGGCTGGTGGCAGATCGGATAGGTCGGCACAAGGCTGAAGGAGGTAAGGCTCGCACTCGATCAAGATGATGGAGGGAACGCCGTGCCGTTTGACGAGGGCTGCGAGAGAAACAGGTATGTGTCCGCGTGAAGTCTCGACGCTCTCGAGGATGCACAGCGTTGCGACAGACGGACGGCGTAGGCGGAACTGTGATCTGTGCCCTCTTCGTTTTTTCATGCCACTCGCAGTCGTTCCTCGAAGCAGCAGGTCCACGACAAATCTCTGCGTGACTGTATTTTAGATGGTTCAGAGGACACTACCGTGCTGCCAGAACGCTATTTTAGTGTAGAAACAACTTGTCGCCGGCGTACGGAGAATGACGATTTCTGAGTCTGAGTATCTCTCGAGAGGTGGTGCAGGTAATGCGTACAGAGGAATTTACGGTGGACGAGGACGTCTGGGCATGTCGACAGGAGGAAGGCTTAAAGTGCGACAGTGTGCGTGGTCGGTCTGTATGCGAAGGCTGGATAAGGCTGTAGTAGTGGGTGTGAGGAAGACGATACGGAGGCAGAGAGGGGATTGAGGTAATTTTGGAGTAGGAAAGGCGACAGGGACGGGGGAGGGGAGGGTGAGAAGGTGTATGTCCGAAATCAAATGCAACTCATTGGGGACGCTTGGACTGCTGAAATGTACCTGCGTGCTCAGATGAGTCTGTTGTGTCATCATCCACTGTTCGGCGCCGGGGAGGGCATCGGGTGAAAATGGGGGGGAGAAGGGGATCCGTGCAGCTCAGTTGGCGTACGCATGACTTGGTGTGGAGGTTCCAGGTTTACATATTTTGGCATGCAGCCATGCTGGGCAACGAGGGTACTGTGTGGCTGTGCTGTACGTACGAACAGAAAAGATCGTGAGGAGGACTAGGCAGATAACAATGTGTCTCCCGTAGTCGTTCCTTTGTAGCCTTCCGTGAATGCATTTCTGTCGCGTGGCGGGGTGTTTGCGAACACGTCTAGTCGCTGTCACATCGAGTAAGCAGGGTGAAGGAGGAGGGTGTACAAAGCGGTAGGCGGAGGGTGTGTGGTGTTTGTTGGATACGGCTCTTTGCTGTTTGCGGCCTGACGTGGTTGTTGGGTGTGACGTGTATCCTGAGGCCACCTCAGGAGAGAACGTTTACATCTGGATGAGTGGTGAAGGACATGAGAAAGGTGCATGTTTGCTGTATAAATATTCGATGGTCCTGCAGATCTCCATGCTGCGTGGCGCGCAGAGTTCATCCTCTGTTGAGGTCTGGATTGGCCTCTATCTGGCCATGGTCAGGGAACCGGAGTTGCGCTTGTGGTTCTATGTCTGTGATTGCACACGAGAAGGGCAGGGGAGAGTCCACAGGGACGGTAATAGAGAATGGTTGTCGAGTCGGGGCATGTGCGAGGGATGTACGGGACGATGCTAGGTGGATTGAATGTGAGAAGAAGGAGTGTATTTGGGGGAGGTATCAGTTGTTAGCGTGGGCGTGCCTCCAGCCAGAACGGGGAGTGTGAGAAGTGGAGGGCTCACGTATGGAGGACCACACAATTGGTGGTAATGGAGGGGCGTGCAGCAGCGGAGGAGCGACTGATGTGTCGGCGAGGATGAAGTGTATGGGGACTGGCGTGTGATGGTGGTGACTGCAGAGTTGAGCTGGAGCGATACAGTGAGCGATATAGCACCGGATTGGTGGACAAGGCGTTGTGGTGTGGGCAGGCAGCACTAGGTGAACTACTACATATGAGAGTGATGGAATGTGAGATGTTCGTGGAACGGTTGTACTCTACGGTTGGGGTGTAGGGTCACACAGGAATTCACGGCAAGGGTTAAGGGCGTCAGCGGTGCATACTGGTGGAGAACAACGACTGGCAGTAGGCGTGCGCATGTATAATACGTACGTTGAGGTGAGAAACTGGTGCGTGAGTGTCATGGGCGAGGATCGGGATCAGCTGAGACAGCGACAGGAAGGTAGAGGAGCTCGTGTGGGATGAGGAATAATTGTATGGTGTCGAATGTGCACAGTGATGTTCTCTGGCGTGACAAATGTGAAGGCTGTGTTGTCACGCACAGCTGCGTCTTTGAGTAAGAACAGAGTGTGTCGGGGCGTTTCAGTAAAAGGGTTTGAGGCGGCGGTGAAGAGCGCCAGACATGGCGGAAATGCTGGGCGGTCCCCTTCATCCCCACTGGCACAGAGATAGTCGAGGATTGGTGACGGGTGCCGGTCGCGCGGCTTCCATGTATTGGGACGTGCCTCTGATGGCAGGTGGAATATGCCGGACGTGTTGTCGCGAAATCGGGCGTTGAGGGTGCGATGGCAGTGCGCAAGCACGGGCCGTGGTAAGTGGCGGGCGCGAGGAGAGACGTGGGGTGTTGGGTAGTGGGGTGGATTGGAGACAAGAGGAATGAGAGGATGATGTGTTGGGTTGTCGGTGAGGGGAGTGGTATTTGTGGAGGCGTAGATTTGGGTTGCATGTTCTGTCCGTAGGTGTATCGCACGCTTTGTGAGCTTCTCTGCACTGAGCTGTTGATTGGTCTGTGGGCAGCTACACAGGATATTACGTGTCGCTGCAAAGGAAGGATCTGATGAAGTCGACGGCAGCATCGTCAAAATATGTAGGGTGGTTGGGTACATGAGGACGTAGTAGGAGGAGCGCGGAGGTGTTGTTGAGGCCGGGCGTGGTGAGTGATTTTTGGTGCGTTGTTGGCTAGGCATGGTGCAGGATCTACAACAGGCAGTGCGAGGAATGGGTGAAAGGTCCACCGTCATGCAGCCTGAGATTTGGTAATGTTGATGATGACTCCAGGCCGGTGTGCTGCGCGAACTTCATATGCTGATCTGTGATTGGGCCCTGCACCGTGTACGTCTCCAGAGTGAGCTGGGAGCAGAGCGGAGTTTGGTCAAAAGCTAACGACAGAGTTCATTGTGGTTTTCAGATTTGCCTGGTCTTTTCACATGGTGTTGTTGGCTGCGCTGTGCGGGAGCTGGCAGAATATAGTGGGAGAGACTCATCAGGGGTGGCGGAGTTCTGGGTCCAGATCGGCGACGTCGGCATCGGATGGACAGGTGATCCGCACTATACGATATTTTTACGGAACTGCGTCCGCAAGAGGGTGGTGGTCGACGGAGCAGCTGGATGTGGCGGAAGCGGGGGAGCAAAGTTTGGCGCAGGACACCAGTGTGCTGCTGGAAAATGATGTGTCGCGCCGTGCGTTCGGAAAGGTGGTTCCAGTTTAAGGTGAAATGAGGCAGCTCACGGCACAGAGGCGATGATGCAGATACACATGCGGTGGGTGAGTGTCGCAGCACGCGATGACGATGACTGTGAGGGTACTATGGGTTCTTCGTAAAAGGGCATGGTATTCGAGAATCTTTCAGTCTGGAGATGTGCCGTGAAAAACCGTGGATGTTCGAATGCTGTGTGAATGGATCAGGACGGCGACTGTGCAGAGTGACGACAGCGTGGGGAGGGCATGTATTGGGAGGTTTGATATTGTTGACCGGATTTGGGCGAGATCGTTGATGGGAGGCTGCCACCGAAGCAGCACAGCCGCACTGTCCTGGAGGAATAATTTGGTTGATTCGGATGAAGAGGTGGGAATTGGCAAAGGGTTGCATTTGTGCCCGGTATATAGAGGCGAGTGCATCTGCAGGTGTTGCAGGTGTCGTCGAAGAATTGGAACTCTGGTCGCAGCACATGGAGTCGCTAGGTGTGGATAGGACGTTGCAT
>JAEOAE010003528.1:0-23759 GCA_036365155.1 Meriones psammophilus
AGCAAGTGACACAAATGTGATTTAGTTTACAAAGTAGTGCTTTGCTTTTCTGTTCTTTTGTTTGAAACTTGTTCCTGTGCTGTACAGTGTGATATATCACTTTTCAGTTTTCTGTATTCCTAATTGAGTGAGCGACACACATGTACTGTAGTTTATAAAGTTGTGCTGTGCTTTTCTGTTCATTTGTTGGAAACTTGTTCTGTTAGGAACAAGTTAGGGTTAGGGTTAGGGGTTAGAGTTACAGTTAGGGTTAGGGTTAGGGTTAGGGTAGGGTTAGGCTTAGGTTTATGGTTAGGGTTAGGGGTTCTGGTTAGGGTTAGGGTTAGGGTTACAGTTAGGGTTAGGGTTGGGGTTAGGGTAGGGTTAGGGTTAGTGTTAGGGTTATGGTTAGGGTTTAGGGTTAGTGTTAGGGTTACGGTTAGGGTTAGGGTTAGTGCTAGGGTTATATCACTTTACAGTTTTCCTGTTATAATAATTGAAGGGGCGACACATGTGTGAATTAGTTTACAAAGTTGTGCTTTGCGTTTCTGTTCTTTCGTTGGAAACTTGTTTCTGTGCGGTACAGTGTGAGATAACACTTTTCAATGTTCCTATATTCCTAATGGAGCAAGCGACACACATGTGATTCCGTTTAAAAGTAGTGCTTTGCTCTTCTGTTTTTTTGTTGGAAACTTGTTCCTGTACTGTACAGTGCAACATATCAATTTTCAGTTTTCCTATATTCCTAATTGAGCAAGCGACACACATGTGATTTAGTTTTCAAAGTAGTGGTTTGCGTTTCTGTTCTACTGTTGGAAACTTGTTTCTGTGCTGTACAGTGTGATATATCACTTTTTAGTTTTCCTATTATAATAATTGAAAGGGCAACACGTATGTGAATTAGTTTACAAAGTTGTGCTTTGCGTTTCTGTTCTTTCGATGGAAACTTTTTTCTGTGCCATACAGTGCGAGATAACACTTTTCCTGTATTCCTAATTGAGCGAGCGACACACATGTGATTCTGTTTAAATATAGTGCTTTGCTTTTCTGTTCTTTCATTAGGAAATTGTTCCTGTGCTGTACAATGCATTATATCACTTTTCAGTTTTCCTGTATTCCATATTGAGCGAGAGACAAACATGTGATTTAGTTTACAAAGTACTGCTTTGCTTTTCTCTTCTTTCGTTCGAAACTTATTCCTGTGCTGTGCAGTGCAATATATCACTTTTCATTTTTCCTGTATTCCTAATTGAGTGAGTGACACACATGCAATTTAGTTTACAACGTAGTGTTTTGCTTTTCTTTCATTCTTTGGAAACTTGTTCCTGTGCTATACAGTGCGTTATATCAATTTTCAGTTTTCCTGTTATAATAATTGAACAGGCGACCCGTATGTGAATTAGTTTACAAAGTAGTGTTTTGCTTTTTTGTTCTTTGGTTGGAAACTTGTTCCTCTGCTGTACAGTGTGCTATATCACTTTTCAGTTTTCCAGTATTCCCTAATTGAGCAAGCGACACATGTGATTTAGTTTACAAAGTAGTGCTTTGCGTTTATGTTCTTGGGTTGGAAACTTGTTCCTATTATGAACAAGTTAGGGTTATGGTTGGGTTAGGGTTAGGGTTAGGGTTAGGGTTAGGGTAAGGGTTTGGGTTATTGTTAGGGTTAGGGTTAGGGGTTAGGGTTAGTGTTAGGGTTTGGGGTTAGGGTTATGTCACTTTTCAGTTTTCCTGTTATAATAATTCAACAGGCTACACGTATGTGAATTAGTTTAAAAAGTTGTGCTTTGCATTTCTCTTCTTTGGATGAAAACTTGTTTCTTTGATGTACAGTTCAATGTATCACTTTTCAGTTTTCCTGTATTCCTAATTGAGCAAGTGACACAAATGTGATTTAGTTTACAAAGTAGTGCTTTGCTTTTCTGTTCTTTTGTTTGAAACTTGTTTCTGTGCTGTACAGTGTGATATATCACTTTTCAGTTTTCTGTATTCCTAATTGAGTGAGCGACACACATGTACTGTAGTTTATAAAGTTGTGCTATGCTTTTCTGTTCATTTGTTGGAAACTTGTTCCTGTTAGGAACAAGTTAGGGTTAGGGTTAGGGTTAGAGTTACAGTTAGGGTTAGGGTTAGGGTTAGGGTAGGGTTAGGCTTAGACATAGGGTTAGGGTTATGGGGTTAGGGTTAGGGTTAGGGTTAGGGTTACAGTTAGAGTTAGGGTTAGTGTTAGGGTAGGGTTAGGGTTAGTGTTAGGGTTATGGTTAGGGGTTAGGGTTAGTGTTATTGTTACCGGTTAGGGTTAGGGTTAGGGCTAGTGTTATATCAATTTACAGTTTTCCTGTTATAGTAATTGAAGGGGCGACAGGTATGTGAATGAGTTTATAAAGTTGTGC
Source organism: Meriones psammophilus (assembly GCA_036365155.1). Classification (NCBI taxonomy): domain Eukaryota; kingdom Metazoa; phylum Chordata; class Mammalia; order Rodentia; family Muridae; genus Meriones; species Meriones psammophilus. Next base: position 2,370 of record JAEOAE010003528.1, read on the forward strand.
TTTGTGTTTCTGTTCTTTCGATGAAAACTTGTTTCTGTGCCTTATGGTGGGAGATAACACTTTTCATTTTTCCTATAATCCTAATTGAGCAAGAGACACACATGCGATTCCGTTTAAAAGTACTGATTTGCTTTTCTGTTCTTTCACTCTAAACTTGTTCCTGTGCTGTCCAGTGCGATATATCACTTTTCAGTTCCCCTGTATTCCTAATTGAGTGAGTGACACATGTGATTTACTTTACAAAGTAGTGCTTTGTGTTTCTGATCTTCTGTTGGAAACTGGTTCCTTGCTGTACAGTTCGATATATCACTTTTCAGTTTTCCTGTTATGATAATTGAACGGGCCACACATATGTGAATTAGTTTACAAAGTTGTGCTTTGCGTTTCTGTTCTTTTGATGAAAACTTGTTTCTTTGCTATAATTTCCATATATCGCTTTTCAGTTTCCCTTTATTCCTAATTGAGTGAGCGACACACATGTGATTTAGTTTAGAAAGTAGTGCTTTGCGTTTCTGTTCTTCTGTTTCAAACTTGTTTCTGTGCTGTACAGTGTGATATATCACTTTTCATTTTTCCTTTTATAATAATTGAATGGGGGACACATATGTGAATTAGTTTACAAAGCTCTGCTTTGCATTTCTGTTCTTTCGATGAAAACTTGTTTCTTTGCCGTACATTTCGATATATCGCTTTTTAGTTTTCCTGTATTCCCATTTGAGCGAGCAACACACATGTGATTTAGTTCACAAAATAGTGCTTTGCGTTTCTGTTCTTCTGTTGGAAAGTTGTTTTTGTGCTGTACAGTGTGATATATCACTTTTCAGTTTTCCTGTTATAATAATTGAACGGGCGACACGTATGTGAATTCGTTTACAATGTTGTGCTTTGTGTTTCTGTTCTTTCGATGGAAACTTTTTTCCATGCCATACAAGGAGAGATGATACTTTTCAGTTTTCCTGTATTCCTAATTGAGCGAGCGACACACATGTGATTCCGATTAAAAGTAGGGCTTTGCTTTTCTGTTCTTTCATTGGAAACTCTTTTCTGTGCTGTATGGTGCGATATTTCACTTTTCAGTTTTCCTGTATTCCTAATATTTGAGCGACACACATGTTCTTTAGTTTACAAAATAGTGCTTTTCTTTTCTTTTCTTTGGTTCGAAACTTGTTCCTGTGCTGAACAATTCAATATATCACTTTTCAGTTTCTCTGTATTCCTAATTGAGCGAGCAACACACTTGTCACTTAGTTTACAAATTAGTGCTTTGCGTTTCTGTTCTTCTGTTGGAAACTTGTTTCTGTGCTGGACAGTGTGACAAACCACTTTTCAGTTTTCCTGTTATAATAACTGAACAGGTGAAACGTATGTGAATTAGTTCACAAAGTTGTGCTTTGCGTCCTGTTCTTTCGATTGAAACTTGTTTCTGTGCAGTACAGTCTTGAGATAACACTTTTCAGTTTTCCTGTATTCCTAATTGAGCGTATTCCTAAGCGACACACATGTGATTCTGTTTAAATATAATGCTTTGCTTTTCTGTTCTTTCATTAAAAAATTGTTCCTGTGCTGTACAGTGCGTTATATCACTTTTCAGTTTTCCTGTATTCCTAATTGAGCGAGTGACACACATGTGACTTACTTTAGAAAGTTGTGCTTTGCGTTTATGTTCTTTCGTTGGAAATTTGTTCCTTTTAGTAACAAGTTAGCATTAGGGTTAGGGTTAGGGTTAGGGTTAGGGGCTAGGTTAGGGTTAGGGTTAGGGTTAGTTTTAGGGGTTAGGGTTTTGGTTGTGGTTAGGGTTAGGGTTATATCATTTTTCAGTTTTCCTGATATAATAATTGAACAGGCGAGATGTATATGAATTAGTTTACAAAGTTGTGCTTTGTGTTTCTGTTCTTTCGATGAAAACTTGTTTCTTTGCAGTACACTTCAATACATCACTTTTCAGTTTTCCTATATTCCTAATTGAGCGAGCGAAACACATGTGATTTACTTTACAAAGTAGTGCTTTGCGTTTCTGTTCTTGTGTTAGAAACTTGTTTCTGTGCTGTACAGTGTGATATATCACTTTTATTTTTCCTGTTATAATAATTGAACGGGACACACGTATGTGAATTAGTTTACAATGTTGTGCTTTGCATTTCTGTTCTTGCTTTTTTTTTTTTTTTTAACCACGTTTATAGCAGCTTTATTTGTAATAGCCGGAACCTGGAAACAACCCAGTTGTCCATCAATGGAGGAATGGGTACAGAAATTGTGGTATTTTTATACAATGGAATACTACTCAGCAATCAAAAAGGAGGAAATCATGAAATTTGCAGGCAAATGGTGGGATCTAGAAAAGATCATTCTGAGCGAAATAACTCATATTTTTTAATGTTTCATATTTTTAAAAATTAATCTACCTCATGCAGTCACTTGCTACAACCATTCAATACTTTTGAGATTTGTTCTCATTTAACTTATCATAATCTAATTTATCCCTTAAATGAATCCAATTTACAAGTCAGATTGAAAACAATTTTCCCGAAGCCTGCCTCTAGCATTCTTATCTCATTATCATACCTATTTTACATTCTGTCACTACAATTTTCTCAAAGCCTAACTCTGTCATGTTAATATTTATGAATACATGCAGATCATCATGAAAATCTGAGTAGGTGAAATACATATTTTCATATTCCACTAATAATATTATTTTACTTCATATATATTTACTGAAATATAGATACACATGTTTGCATTATATATATATATATATATATATATATATATATATATATATATATATATATATATATCTTGTCACAATGCCATGTAATTATGAGTATACTGGGCAGTCATCTAAAGTACTCAAATTTTAAGTTTGAAACTAAGTTGGATATAACTTTACCATCCTGTGTAACAACTCCAAATATGAAATTATAGTATTGGAATATACATGGCTCACTGTAAGAGGGTCAGAGCATAGTAGTATTATCTATGTGTTTGATATCAACATCTAAAAATGAAAGCTATGCTTCTGATTGGTTGTGTTTCTATTCATTCACTTAACTCAAATTTATTAAAATTAGACAGTGAATAATGTCAATATTTTAAACATACCAAGTAAAATATTTTTAAAATCTTCTGGAACTTATTAGAAGATCATAATATGCTACATAGAAAATTTTAGATGACAATGTGGGTTTTGCATTTTAGTCTGTTATATGATGGTTTATATTTATTGAATTATATACATTGAATTATCCCTAAATTTCTCAGATGAAGCCTAGTTGATCATGATGGTTGATGTTTTTGATGTGTTTCTGATTTTTTTTTATCCTTTATCTTATTTTTTTTCAATGCAGTTTATTCAGGAACCTTGAACAATCATCTGACCCTGGGGAAAGCCAGCCCACTTTAAATAGCCTCTGGGTAGCCAACCCCAGCATGCCACTTGGGCAATGCAGATAGGTCCACATACATGGAAGCAAGGCAGATCCTCTTCCTTAGCCAAATGTGGAGTTGTTTGTGACAGAGAGCACTCACCATCTGTAAGGTGGAAGGCGGAAACCAGCTCCATCTTTCAGGCGCGGCATTACGCAGCTCTCTACAATTCCCCCTTTTTGTTTTGGACGCATCAGGAAAGAGTAGAGGTCTGATCTCTGATATTAGAAATAAATTGGGACTTTGTACTGATGTTCATTTAGGTGTCATCCACCCAAAGAGCATCAGACCCGTCCGATACCTTTTTCTCAGAGGCGGGACCTGGGGCATCAACCCGCATGCAATCAGACATGCTCTTCTCTGGGTCCAAGGCTGCTGACCCTGAGTGCAGTGCTTAGCCTCGCATCCTGAGCATAACATTTAACCTTTTTATGGTAGCCAACCATGCTTGGGGAAACTGTCCTGTTTCAATGGCTGTAAAGGCCTGAATGGTCATGGCTGCATTACGCTGTTGTGAGACTCTAATCTTGCATATATACCACAGGCAAACCAAGGTGACCAACACCAGAAGGCCTGCTAACGCTCCCATGCCCGCCCATTCCTTCAGATGATTCATGGCTGCAGCAATTCATGATGATAATCCTGTGGCTAGTCCTGCGTCCATTCTGGTAGAATTTACCATGACAATGGCCACTCTCAGCTGGTCCATCGTAGTATCAGATTCTCAGTCCAATTACCTAAAATACAGCTTGACAATTGTTTAGACAGATTTGCAGCACAGGGAAAATTCTCATGTTGTATGTTAGTGACACAAAGTCCAACATACTTTCATTGACAGCCAAGTTGAGCAATTTGCCATTGGATATCAATTTGCTCCTGCACGAGGTCAAACCTCTGATTAAATACCATCAAACCTCCTTTTAGTTGAACATTAATTCCTTTTTGTACATCTAAGGCATGAGCTACATTGGCTATAAGGTTATTCAGGGTCTGAGCAGTCTGCCCAGTATGACTCATGGCTAATGCCATGGTGGTAGCTCCAACAGCTGCCAAGAGATGGCAGTAACAATGGCAACTGTAATTCCAAAATCCCTTTTCAGTCTGAAGATAGTTATAGCGTGAGGGCATCAACGGGCACAGGCACCCAGGGAGGCTTGATTTTTTTGCCCAATGCTGTAATGCTAGTAAATTTACTAGCTGGTTACTCACATGTGTTATATCCCTTTTCAGTTTTCTGTATTCCTAATTGAGCGAGTGGCACACATGTGATTTAGTTTACAAAGTAGTGCATTGCGTTTCTGTTCTTTCGTTGGAAACTTGTTCCTGTCAGGATCAAGTTAGGGTTAGGATTAGGGTTAAGGTTAGGGTTACGGTTAGGGTTAGGGGGAGGGTTAGGGTTAGGGTAGGGTTAGGGTTAGGGTTAGGGTTAGGGTTAATGGCTTAGGGTTAGGGTTAGGGTTATATCACTATTCAGTTTTCCTGTTATAATAATTGAACAAGCGACACGAATGTGAATTAGTTTACAAAGTTGTGCTTTGCGTTTCTGTTCTTTCGATGGAAACTTGTTCCTGTGCCTTATGGTGCGAGATAACACTTTTCAGTTTTCCTGTATTCCTAATTGAGCGAGTGACACACATGTGATTCCGTTTAAAAGTAGTACCTTGCTTTTCTGTTATTTTGTTTGAATTTGTTCCTGTGCTGTACAGTGCGTTATATCACTTTTCAGTTTTCCTGTATTCCTAATTAAGCGAGTGGCACACATGTGATTTAGTTTACAAAGTAGTGCTTTGCGTTTATGTTCTTTCATACGAACAAGTTAGGGTTAGGTTTAGGGTTAGGGTTAGGGTTAGGGTTAGGATTAGGTTAGGGTAGGGTTAGTGTGAGGGTTGGGGTTAGGGTTAGGGGCTTAGGGTTAGGGTTAGGGTTATAACACTTTTCAGTTTTCCTGTTATAATAATTGAACAGGCAAAACAAATGTGAATTAGTTTACAAAGTTGTGCTTTGCGTTTCTGTTCTTTCGATGAAAACTTGTTTCTTTGCCATACATTTCGATTTTTCACTTTTCAGTTTCCCTGTATTCCTAATTGAGTGAGCGACACACATGTGATATAGTTTAGAAAGTAGTGCTTTGCGTTTCTGTTCTTCTGTTGAAAACTTGTTTCTGTGCTGTACAGTGTGATATATCACTTTTCAGTTTTCCTGTTATAATAATTGAACGGGGGACACATATGTGAATTAGTTTACAAAGTTGTGCTTTGCGTTTCTGTTCTTTGAATGAAAACTTGTTTCTTTGCCGTACATTTCGACATATCGCTTTTTAGTTTTCCTGTATTCCTATATGAGCGAGCGACACACATGTGATTTAGTTCACAAAATAGTGTTTGCGTTTCTGTTCTTCTGTTGGAAACTTGTTTCTGTGCTGTAGAGTGTGATATATCACTTTTCAGTTTTCCTGTTATAATAATTGAATGGGCGACACATATGTGAATTCGTTTACAAAGTTGTGCTTTGCGTTTCTGTTCTTTCGATGGATACATGTTTCTTTGCCATACAGTGCGAGATAACACTTTTCAGTTTTCCTGTATTCCTAATTGAGCGTGCGACACACATGTGATTCTGTTTAAATATAGTGCTTTGCTTTTCTGTTCTTTCATTAGAAAATTGTTCCTGTGCTGTACAGTGCGTTATATCACTTTTCAGTTTTCCTGTATTCCTAATTGGGTGAGCGACACACATGTGATTCTGTTTAAATGTAGTGCTTTGCTTTTCTGTTCTTTTGTTGGAAACTTGTTCCAGTGCTGTACAGTGCATTATTTCACTTTTCAGTTTTCCTGTATTCCTAATTGAGCAAGAGGCACACATGTGATTTGGTTGACAAAGTAGTGCTTTGCGTTTATATTCTTTCATTGGAAACTTTATCCTGTTAGGAACAAGTTAGGGTTAGGTTTAGGGTTAGGGTTAGGGTTAGGGTTAGGGTAGGGTTAGGGTTAGGGTTAGGTTTAGGGTTAGAGGAAAGGGTTAGGGTTATTGTAAGGCTTAGGATTAGGGTTATATCACTTTTCAGTTTTCCTGTTAAAATAATTGAACAGCCAACACGAATGTGAATTAGTTTACAAAGTTGTGCTTTGCGTTTCTGTTCTTTCGATGAAAACTTGTTTCTTTGCCTTACATTTTGATTTTTCGCTTTTCAGTTTCCCTGTATTCCTAATTGAGTGAGCTACACACATGTGATTTAGTTTAGAAAGTAGTGCTTTGCGTTTCTGTTTTTCTGTTGGAAACTTGTTTATGTGCTGTACAGTGTGATATATCACTTTTGAGTTTTCCTGTTATAATAATTGAACGGGCGACACGTATGTGAATTAGTTTACAAAGTTTTGCTTTGCGTTTCTGTTCTTCCGATGGAAAATTGTTTCTGTGCTGTACATTGCGAGATAACACTTTTCAGTTTTCCTGTATTCCTAATGGAGCGAGCGAAACACATGTGATTCCGTTTAAATGTAGTGCTTTGCTTTTGAGTTCTTTTGTTCGAAACTTGTTCCTGTGGTGTACAGTGCATTATATCACTTTTAAGTTTTCCTGTATTCCTAATTGAGCGACTGGCACACATGTGATTTAGTTTACAAAGTAGTGCTTTGCGTTTATGTTCTTTCGTTGGAAACTTGTTCCTGTTAGGAACAAGTTAGGGTTAGGTAAGGGTTAGGGTTAGGGTTAGGTTAGGGTAGGGTTAGTGTGAGGTTGGGGTTAGGGTTAGGGGCTTAGGGTTAGGGTTAGGGTTATAACACTTTTCAGTTTTCCTGTTATAATAATTGAACAGGCAAAACAAATGTGAATTAGTTTACAAAGTTGTGCTTTGCGTTTCTGTTCTTTCGATGAAAACTTGTTTCTTTGCCATACATTTCGATTTTTCACTTTTCAGTTTCCCTGTATTCCTAATTGAGTGAGCGACACACATGTGATATAGTTTAGAAAGTAGTGCTTTGCGTTTCTGTTCTTCTGTTGAAAACTTGTTTCTGTGCTGTACAGTGTGATATATCACTTTTCAGTTTTCCTGTTATAATAATTGAGCGGGGGACACATATGTGAATTAGTTTACAAAGTTGTGCTTTTGCGTTTCTGTTCTTTGAATGAAAACTTGTTTCTTTTGCCGTACATTTCGACATATCGCTTTTTAGTTTTCCTGTATTCCTATATGAAGCGGCGACACACATGTGATTTAGTTCACAAAATAGTGTTTGCGTTTCTGTTCTTCTGTTGGAAACTTGTTTCTGTGCTGTAGAGTGTGATATATCACTTTTCAGTTTTCCTGTTATAATAATTGAATGGGCGACACATATGTGAATTCGTTTACAAAGTTGTGCTTTGCGTTTCTGTTCTTTCGATGGATACATGTTTCTTTGCCATACAGTGCGAGATAACACTTTTCAGTTTTCCTGTATTCCTAATTGAGCGTCGACGACACACAAATGATTCTGTTTAAATATAGTGCTTTGCTTTTCTGTTCTTTCATTAGAAAATTGTTCCTGTGCTGTACAGTGCGTTATATCACTTTTCAGTTTTCCTGTATTCCTAATTGGGGCGGCGAAACACATGTGATTCTGTTTAAATGTAGTGCTTTGCTTTTCTGTTCTTTTGTTGGAAACTTGTTCCAGTGCTGTACAGTGCATTATTTCACTTTTCAGTTTTCCTGTATTCCTAATTGAGCAAGAGGCACACATGTGATTTGGTTGACAAAGTAGTGCTTTGCGTTTATATTCTTTCATTGGAAACTTTATCCTGTTAGGAACAAGTTAGGGTTAGGTTTAGGGTTAGGGTTAGGGTTAGGGTTAGGGTAGGGTTAGGGTTAGGGTTAGGTTTAGGGTTAGAGGAAAGGGTTAGGGTTATTGTAAGGCTTAGGATTAGGGTTATATCACTTTTCAGTTTTCCTGTTAAAATAATTGAACAGCCAACACGAATGTGAATTAGTTTACAAAGTTGTGCTTTGCGTTTCTGTTCTTTTTCGATGAAAACTTGTTTCTTTGCCGTACATTTTGATTTTTTCGCTTTTCAGTTTCCCTGTATTCCTAATTGAGTGAGCTACACACATGTGATTTAGTTTAGAAAGTAGTGCTTTGCGTTTCTGTTTTCTGTTGGAAACTTGTTTATGTGCTGTACAGTGTGATATATCACTTTTGAGTTTTCCTGTTATAATAATTGAAGCAGGCGACACGTATGTGAATTAGTTTACAAAGTTTTGCTTTTGCGTTTCTGTTCTTCCGATGGAAAATTGTTTCTGTGCTGTACATTTGAGATAACACTTTTCAGTTTTCCTGTATTCCTAATGGAGCAAAGCGAAACACATGTGATTCCGTTTAAATGTAGTGTTTTGCTTTTGAGTTCTTTTGTTGAAACTTGTTCCTGTGGTGTACAGTGCATTATATCACTTTTAAGTTTTCCTGTATTCCTAATTGAGCGACTGGCACACATGTGATTTAGTTTACAAAGTAGTGCTTTGCGTTTATGTTCTTTTCGTTGGAAACTTGTTCCTGTTAGGAACAAGTTAGGGTTTAAGTTAGGGTTAGGTTTAGGGTTAGGGGTTAGGGTTATGGTTAGGGTTATATCACTTTTAAGTTTTCCTGTTATAATAATTGAACAGTCGAAATGTATGTGAATTAGTTTGTAAAGTTGTGCTTTGTGTTTCTGTTCTTTCGATGAAAACTTGTTTCTTTGCTGTACATTTCAATATATCACTTTTCAGATTTCCTGTATTCCTAATAGAGCTAGCGACACACATGTGATTTCGTTTACAAAGAAGTGCTTTGCGTTTCTGTTCTTCTGTTGGAAAATTTTCTGTGCTGTACAGTGTGATATATCACTATTTAGTTTTCCTTTTATCATAATTGAACGGGAAACACTTATGTGAATTAGTTTACAAAGTTGTGCTTTGCGTTTCTGTTCTTTCGATGGAAACTTGTTTCTGTGCCGTACAGTGCCAGATAATATTTTCAGTTTTCCTGTATTCCTAATTGAGCGAGCAACACACATGTGATTCCGTTTGAAAGTAGTGCTTTGCTTTACTGTTCTTTCGTTGGCAACTTGTTCCTTTTAGGAACAAGTTAGGGTTAGTTTTAAGGTTAGGGTTAGGGTTAGGGTTACAGGGTTAGGGTTACGGTTATGTTTAGGGTTAGGGTTAGGGGTTAGTGTTAGAGTTAGGGTTACGGTTAGGGTTACAGTGTTAGGGTTACAGGGTTAGGGTTAGGGTTATATCACTTTTCAGTTTTCCTGTTATAATAATTGAACAGGTGACACGTATGTGAATTAGTTTACAAACTTGTGCTTTGCGTTTCTGTTCTTTCGATGGAAACTTGTTTCTGTGCCATACAGTGCGAGATAACACTTTTCAGTTTTCATGTATTCCTAATTGAGCGAGCGACACCCATGTGATTCCTTTTAAAAGTAGTACTTTGATTTTCTGTTCTTTCGTTGGAAACATGTTCCTGTGCGGTATGGTGCGATATATCACTTTTCAGTTTTCCTGTATTCCTAATGGAACGGGAAACACACATGTGATTTTGTTTCCAAAGTTGTGCTTTACCTTTCTGTTCTTACATTGGAAACTTCTTCCTGTACTCCAAAGTGGAAGATATCACTTTTCAGTTTTCCTGTATTCCTAATTGTGCAGGTGACACCCATGTTACTTAGTTTACAAAGTTGTGCTTTACATTTCTGTTCTTTCATTGAAAACTTGTTTCTGTGAGGTACAGTGCAAGATATCACTTTTCAATTTTCCTGTATTGCTATTTGAACGGGCGACACACATTTGATTTATTTTCCAAAGTTGTGCTTGCATTTCTGTTCTTTCATTGGAAAATTCTTTCTATGCTCTAAAGTGGGAGATATCACTTTTCAGTTTTCCTGTATTCCTAATTGAGCGGGCGACACAAATGTGATTTAGTTTAAAAAGTTGTGCTTTGCCTCTCTATTCTTTAGTTGGAAACTTGTTTCTATGCACTACAGTGGGAGATATCACTTTTCAGTTTTCCTGGATTCCTAATTGAACAGGTGACACACATGTGATTTAGTTTCCAATGTTGTGCTTTGCTTTTCTGTTCATTCATTGCAAACTTCTTTCTGTGCTCTAAAGTGGAAGATATCACTTTTCAGTTTTCTTGTATTCCTAATTGAACGGACGACACACATGTTAACTAGTTTATAAAATTGTGCTTTACATTTGTGTTCTTTTGTTGGAAACTTCTTTCTGTGCACTACAGTGGGAGATATCACTTTTCAGTTTTCCTGTATAACTAAGTCAATGGGAGACACACATGTGATTTAGTTTCCAAAGTTGTGCTTTGCCTTTCTGTTCTTTCATTGGAAACTTCTTTCTTTGATCTAAAGTGGGAGATATCACTTTTTCAGTTTTCCGTATTCCTAATTGTACAGGCGACACACATGTTAATTAGTTTCCAAAGTTGTGCTTTATATTTCTGTTCTTTCGTTGGAAACTTGTTTCTTGAGGTACAGTCTTGAGATATCATTTTTCAGTTTTCATGTAATCCTAATTGAACTGGTGACACACATGTGATTTAGTTACCACAGTTGTGCTTTGCGTTTCTGTTCTTTCATTGGAAACTTCTTTCTGTGCTCTAAAGTGGGAGATATCACTATTCAGTTTCCTGTATTCCTAATTGAGCGGGCAACACAAATGTGATTTAGTTTAAAAAGTTGTGCTTTGCCTTTCTATTCTTTTGTTGAAACTTGTTTCTATGCACTACAGTGGGAGATATCACTTTTCAGTTTTCTTGTATTTCTAATTGAACGGGCTACATACATGTTACTTAGTTTTCAAACTTGTGATTTACATTTCTGTTCTTTTTTTGGAATCATCTTTCTGTGCACTACAGTGGGAGATATCACTTTTCAATTTTCCTGTATTCCTAATTGAGCGGGCGACACACATGTTAAGTAGTTTGCAAAGTTGTGCTTTATATTTCTTTTCTTTCATTGGAAACTTGGTTCTCTGAGGTACAATGTGAGATATCACTTTTCAGTTTTCCTGGATTCCTAATTGAACAGGTGACACACATGTGATTTAGTTTCCAATGTTGAGCTTTGCTTTTCTGTTCATTCATTGCAAACTTCTTTCTGTGCTCTAAAGTGGAAGATATCACTTTTCAGTTTTCTTGTATTCCTAACGGTGCAGGGGACACACAGGTTACATAGTTTACAAAGTTGTGCTTTACCTTTCTGTTCTTTCATTGGAAACTTGTTAGTGTGAGGTACAAAGCGAGATATCACTTTTCAGTTTTTCTGTATTCCTAATTGAACGGGTGAAACACATGTGATTTAGTTTCCAAAGTTGTGCTTTGCGTTTCTGTACTTTCATTGGGAACTACTTTCTGTGCTCTAAAGTGGGAGAGTTAGGGTTAGGGGTTAGGGTTAGGGTTAGGGTTAGGGTTAATGTTAGGGTTAGGCTGAGGGTTAGGGTTAGGGATGTAGGGTTAGGGTTAAGGATATATAACTTTTCAGTTTTCCTGTTATAATAATTGAACAGGCGACAGATATGTGAATTAGTTTACAAAGTTGTGCTTTGCGTTTCTGTTCTTTCGATGGAAACTTGTTTCTGTGCCATACAGCACGAGATAACAATTTTCAGTTTTCCTGTATTCCCAATTGAGCTAGTGACACACATGTGATTGAGTTTACAAAGTAGTGCTTTGCTTTTCTGTTCTTTCGTTCGAAACTTGTTCTTGTGCTGTACAGTCGATATATCACTTTTCAGTTTTCCTGTTATAATAATTGAACAGGTGACACGTATGGGAATTGGGTTACAAAGTTGTGCTTTGTGTTTCTCTTCTTTCAATGGAAACTTGTTTCCATGCCTTACAGTGCAAGATAACACTTTTCAGTTTTCCTGTATTCCTAAGTGAGTGAGCAACACTCATGTGATTCTGTTTAAAAGTAGTCCTTTGCTTTTTCTCTTCTTTCGTTCGAAAATTGTTCCTGTGTTGTACAGTGCGATATATCACATTTCAGCTTTCCTGTATTGCTAATTGAGCGAGTGAGACACAAGTGTTTTAGTTTACAAAGTAGTGCTTTGCGTTTATGTTCATTTGTTGGTAACTTGTTCCTATTAGGAACAAGTTAGGGTTAGGGTTAGGGTTAGGAATAGGGTTAGGGTTAGGGTTATATCACTTTTCAGTTTTCCTGTTATAATAATTGAACAGGCGAAGGGTATGTGAATTAGTTTCAAAGTTGTGCTTTGTGTTTCTGTTCTTTCAATGAAAACTTGTTTCTTTGCTGTAAAGTTTGACATATCACTTTTCAGCTTTCCTGTACTCCTAATTGAGCTAGTGAAACACATGTGATTTAGTTTAAAAACTAGTGCTTTGCGTTTATATTCTTTAGTTGGATACTTGTTCCTGTTAGGAACAAGTTAGGGTTATGGTAAGGGTTAAGGTTAGGGTTAGGGTAGGGTTAGGGGTAGGGTTAGGGTTATGGGTTAGGGTTAGGATTAGGGTTAGGGTTACGGTGACGGTGTTAGGGTTAGGGTTAGGGTTAGTGTTGGGGTTAGGGTTAGGGTTAGGGTTAGGGTTATATCACTTTTCAGTTTTCCTGTTAAAATAATTGAACAAGCGACACATATGTGAATTAGTTTACAAAGTTGTGCTTTATGCGTTTCTGTTCTTTCGATGAAAAATTGTTTCTTTGCTGTAAAGTTCGATATATCACTTTTCAGTTTTCCTGTAGTCCTAATTGAGCGAGCCACAAACATGTGATCGAGTTTACAAAGTATTACTTTGCGTTTCTGTTCTTCTGTTGGAAATTTGTTCCTGTGCTGTACAGTGTGATATATCACTTTTTCAGTTTTCGGTATTCCTAATTGAGCGAGTGACACACATGTGATTTAGTTTACAAAGTAGTGCTTTGCATTTATGTTCCTTCGTTGGAAAATTTTTTTCTGTTAGGAATAATTTAGCGTTAGGGATAGGGATAGGGTTAGGGTTAGGGTTAGGGTTAGGGTAGGGTGACACTTAGGGTTAGGGTTAGGGTAGGGTTAGATGGTTAGGGTTAGAGTGTTAGGGTTAGGGATAGGGTTAAGGTTAGGGGTCAGGGTCAGGATCGGTGTCAGGGTCAGGTTAGGGTTAGGGGGGTTAGGGGTAGGGTTAGGGTTAGGGTTAGGGTTAGGGTTAGGGTTAGGAGTTAAAGTCAGGTTAGGGTTAGGGCTAGGGGTTAGGGTTAGGGTTAGGGTTAGGGTTAGTGTTAGGAGGTTAGTTTTAGGGTTAGGGTTTAGGGTTAGGGTTAGGGTTAGGTTTAGGGTCAGGGGTTAGGGTTAGGGTTAGTGTTAGGGGTTAGGGTTAGAGTCTGTGTCAGAGTCAGGGTCAGGTTTAGGGTTAGGGGCTGGGGCTGGGGCTAAAGCTGAGGCTGGGGCTGAGGCTGGAGGCTAGGGCTGGAGCTAGGGGGCTAGCGGGCTAGGGCTAGGGCTAGGGGGCTAGGGCTAGCAGGCTAGGGGACTAGGGGCTAGGGGTAGGGCTAGGGGGCTAGGGCTGGAGCTAGGGGGCTAGGGCTAGCGTCCTAGGGCTAGGGCTGAGGCTAGGGTGCTAGGGGTCTAGGGCTGGGGCTAGGGCTAGGGCTAGGTCTAGGGGGCTAGGGCTAGGACTAGGGTCTAGGGCTGGTGCTAGGGGGCTAGTGCAAGGGGGCTATGACTAGGGCTAGTACTAGGGAGCTAGGGCTCAGGGGGCTAGGGGGTAGGGCCTAGGAGGCTAGGGCGAGGGGGCTAGGGCTAGGGCTAGGGGGATAGGACTAGGGTTAGTGTTAGGGTTTAGGGTTAGGGTTAGGGGGTCAAGGGTTAGCGTCAAGGGTCTGGGCCAGGGTCAGGGTCAGGGCCAGGACCAGGGCCGCCAGGGCCAGGGCCAGGGCTGCCAGGGCCAGGAACAGGTCTGCCAGGGACAGGGCCAGGCTTGTCAGGGCCAGGGCCAGGGCTGACAGTGTCAGGGCCAGGGCTGTCAGGGTCAGAGTCAGTGCTGTCAGGGTCAGGGTCAGGGCTGTCAGGGTTAGGGTTAGGGTTAGGGGTTAGGGTTTGGGGTCAAAGGTTAGGGTCAAGGGTCAAGGGCCAGGGCCAGGGCCTGGGCTGCCCGGGCCAGGGCCAGGGCCAGGCAGAGGGCCGCAAGGGCTGCCAGGGCCAGGGCCCTCAGAGCTATCAGGGCCACAGCCAGGGCTGCCAGGGCCAGGGCTGTCAGCGTCAGGGCCAGGGCTGTTCAGTGTCAGGGTCAGTGCTGTCAGGGTCAGGGTCAGGGCTGTCAGGGTTAGGGTTAGGGTAAGGGGTTAGGGGTTAGGTTTAGGTGTTAGGGTTAGGGGGTCAAAGGTTAGGGTCAAGGGTCAAGGGCCAGGGCCCGGGCCAGGGCTGCCAGGGGCAGGGGCAGGGCCAGGGAGAGGGCTGCAAGGGCTGCCAGGGACAGGGCCGTCGGGACTATCAGGGCCATGGCCAGGGCTGCCAGGGCCAGGACTGTCAGAGTCAGGTCCAGGGCTGTCAGGATCAGGGCCAGGACTGTCACGGCCAGGGCCAGGGCTGTCAGGGCCAGGGCCAGGGCTGTCAGTGCCAGAGCCAGGGCTGTCAGAGTCAAGGCCAGGGCTGTCAGGATCAGGGCCAGGACTGTCACGGCCAGGGCCAGGGCTGTCAGTGCCAGGGCCAGGGCTGTCAGGGTTAGGGCCAGGTCTGTCAGAGTGTTGGAAGCCGCGTGACCATCTCGCTGGCAGAAACGCACGCGGGCACAAGGCTCCTTCCACAACAAGCCTTTATTACAGTCAATTGATGAAAGGAGGAGAGGAGAGCAGGCCCGGCCACCTCGTGGGCGAGGGCAGCGCTCACATTGGCCAATGGACACAGAGGCGTCCCGCGGGCCGCAGCCAAGGCGGGCAAGCCCGGGCGGGAGGCGGGGGAGGAGAGAGGGAGGAGAGCGCCAGGGCCCAGAAGTGGCTCTGTTTATATAAGCCCTGGTCGCACCTAAGTGACGTGTCAATACCCTGATTGGCTGCTCACTCTTTAACCCGCCTGATGACTCGGGCCCAGCGTGCTTAGTGTGCTTATGCAATTTGCGCAACCCGTGCATGTGTACTGGAGGGTTTTTTTTTACAGTTTTGAGGGCAAAATGTCAGCGCCACCTAGCGGCATCTGAGTCTCAGCTCTCCACATCCCCCTTTTGTTTTAATAAATGAAAACTGCCTTAAAGTCTATAAGCGTGGCTCAAGAGAGCCCTAAGCTTGATCAAGTGAGCTCCTTCTTTGGGGAATAAGCGATCAAGAGCTTTAGATTACTACCTTACCCCACCAGGTGCAATGGAGACAAGTCCTCTGGGTGCAGGGGCTAAGGGAGAAGATTACAAAAGGAGGTGACACCCATTCCTGTGCAATGGAATAAAATTCCAGGGAGTGCAAAGGCTGTCATCCTCCTATCTAGGTACCATAGCCGCTTAGGCAAAGGCAACATTGACTTGGATCACTCATCGACTCAGGGCAATGGGTAAAACCTCTGAGGTGCATCAACTGAGTGTCACAGTCTGTTTTAATTTTTTAACATGGATAACCAAATTTTGGGAGATGATCCTTGTTTCAAGGCCACAAGTGTTTGCGCCATCGCGACCTAGTCACGTTTATGTTGGGTATTGAGTTTGCAGAACAACCAGAGTAAAAACACTAAGCCCCAACATAGTGCTGCACCCCACATTCCAAACCCCACCCAATCTTAGAGAAAAGGCAGAGGAAACTCAGGGTAATAAGCCATCTGTGGGCGATGAATCCACTCGAGTAGAATTAGTGGTCATCCTCACCGCCCTTGACTCTTCAAGTGGTAGCAGGTGTATCTGTGGAAAGATCATCTTCAGCTGTCACCAGCTTTCGCGTGAGGCGCTCCGATACCCAGAATGGATTGTTTTCTTCCTGTGGGAAAACACAGACAGCTCCCCTGGATCTTATTAAGATAGGATCCGGGCCTTTCCATTGACCAGTTAAGACATCCTTCCATTTGATCATTTCCTTGGGCCTATTAGGCCCTAAGCAGTGGCGATCAGCCGCCGAATGGCCTTGACTGTCCAAATTCAAAAAATTGAGTGTGAAGAGTGCCAAGGAAACGGTCACTCGTGGCACTGAGGGCAGAGCCTCCTGGACTCTCCCTTTTGTTTAATTAAGTAGGATTTTAGGGTGTGGTGAGCATGTTTAATAATACCCTGACTTTGAGGGTTAGATGGGAGACCCGTTAGATGGGTCACTTTTATTGGATGACAAAACTGTCCAAATTTTTGAGAAGTATAGGCCGGCCCATTGGCAGTTTGTAGAATTTTGGGCTTTCCCCAGGCACTCCATGCCTCTAGGCAATGTTGAATAACATGGGCTGCCTTTTCTCCAGTCAGGGGAGAAGCAAACACAACTCCAGAGCAAGTATCAACAGAAACATGCAAATATTGAAGTTTACCAAAAAATGAAATGTGAGTAACATCCATCTGCCACACTTGTAGTGGACGGATTCCTCTGGGATTAATCCCAACATGAGGCATAGGTAAGAACTGACAACAATTTTGACATTGGCTAACAATATCTCTAGCTTCTTTTCTAGTTATGTCAAATCGATGACGCAATGTCTCAGCTGTAACATGAAAACTTAATGAAACTCCTTAGCCAATTCTAAATTTGAATTAATGTAAGGGTTAGGGTTAGGGTTAGGGTTAGAGGGTTAGGGTTAGGGTTAGAGGGTTAGGGTTAGTGTTAGAGGGTTAGGGTTAGGGTTAGGGTAGAGTTATCGTTTAGGGTTTAGGGTTTAGGGTTTAGGGTTAGGGTTAGGGTTAGGGTCAGGGTCAGGGTCAGGTTAGGGTCAGAGTCAGGGTCAGAGTCAGGGTCAGGGTCAGGGTTAGGTTAGGGTCAGGGTCAGGGTCAGGGGTCAGAGTCAGGGTCAGAGTCAGGGTCAGGGTCAGGGTTAGGTTTATGGGGGGTTAGGGTTAGGGTTAGGGGTTAGGGTTAGTGTTAGAGTTAGGGTTAGGGTTTAGGGTTAGGGTTAGGGTTAGGGTTAGGGTTAGTGTTAGGGTTTACGGTTTAGGGTTTAGGGTTTAGGGTTAGGGTTAGGTTTAGGGTCAGGGTCAGGGTCAGGGTCAGAGTCAGGGTCAGGGTCAGGGTTAGGGTTATGGGGGTTAGCGTTAGGGTTAGGTGTTAGGGGTTAGGGTAAGGGTTAGGGGGGTTAGGTTTAGGATTAGCGTTAGGGTTAGTGTTAGGGTTTAGGGTTTAGGGTTTAATATTTAGGGTTTAGGGTTAGGGTTAGGGTTAGGGCTAGCGTTAGTGGTCAGGGTCAGGTTCAGGGTCAGGGTCAGGGTCAGGGTCAGGGTTAGGGTTAGGGAGTTAGAGTTAGGGTTATTTGTTAGGGTTAGGGTTAGGGTTAGGTGGTTAGGGTTAGGGTTAGTGTTAGGGGATTAGGGTTAGGGTTAGGGTTAGGGTCAGGGTCAGCATCAGGTTTAGCGTTAGGGCTAGGGCTAGGGCTAGGGCTGGGGCTGGGGCTGGGGCTGGAGGCTAGGGCTAGAGCTAGGGGGCTAGGGGGCTTGGGCTAGGGCTAGGTGGCTAGGAATCTAGGCCTCGGGCTAGGGGGTAGGGGCGCTAGGGCTAGGGGGCCAGGGTTAGGGGCTAGGGGGCTAGGGCTGGGGCTAGGACTAGGACTAGGGCTAGGGGTCTAGGGCTAGGGGCTAGGGGGCTAGGGCTAGGGGACTAGGGGGCTAGGGCTAGGGCTAGGGGGCTAGGGCTGGGGCTAGGGGTCTAGGCCTAGGGGGCTAGGGCTAGGGCTGAGGCTACGGGGCTAGGGGGCTAGGGCTGTGGCTAGGGCTAGGGCTAGGGGGCTAGGGCTGGGGCTAGGGGGCTAGTGCTAGGGGGCTAGGACTAGGGCTAGGACTAGGGGGCTAGGGCTAGGGGGGCTGGAAGGCTAGGGGGATAGGAGGCTAGGGCTACGGGGCTAGGGCTAGGCCTAGGGGGCTAGGCCAAGGGTGCTAGGGCTAGGGTTAGGGTTAGGGTTAGGGTTAGGGTTAGGGATAGAGGTTAGGGTTAGTGTTAGAGGGTTAGGGTTAGGGTTAGGGCTAGGGTTAGGGTTTAGGGTTTAGGGTTTAGGGTTTAGGGTTAGGGTCAGGGTCAGGGTCAGGTTCAGGGTCAGGGTCAGAGTCAGGGTCAGGGTCAGGTTTAGGGTTAGGGTTAGGGGTTAGGGTTAGGGTTAGGGTTAGGGGTTAGGGTTAGGGTTAGGGTTAGGGGTTAGGGTTAGGGTTAGGGTTAGGATTACGGGTTTAGGGTTTAATGCTCATGGTTTAGGGTTAGGGTTAGAGTTAGGGCTAGGGTTAGTGGTCAGGGTTAGGTTCAGGGTCAGGGTCAGGGTCAGGGTCAGGGTTAGGGTTAGGGGGTTAGAGTTAGGGTTAGTTTTTAGGGTTAGGGTTAGGGTTAGGGGATAAAGTCAGGGTTAGTGTTAGGTTTAGGAGGTTAGGGTTAGGTTTAGGGTTAGGGTTAGGGGGTTAGGGTTACGGTTAGGGTTAGGGTTAGGTGGTTAGGGTTAGGATTAGTGTTAGGGGTTAGGGTTAGGGTTAGGGTTAGGGTCAGGGTCAGGGTCAGTGTCAGGGTTAGGGTTAGGGCTAGGGCTAGGGCTAGTTGGCTAGGAGGCTAGGCCTGGTGCTAGGGGGCTAGGGGCTAAGGCTAGGGGGCCAGGGCTAGGGGCTAGGGGGCTAGGGCTGGGGCTAGGACTAGGACTAGGGCTAGGGTGCTAGGGCTAGGGGGCTAGGGCTAGGCCTAGGGGGCTAGGGCATGGGGGTTGGGCTAGCGGGATAGGGCAAGGGTTCTAGGGCTAGGGTTAGGGTTAGGGGTTAGGTTTAGGGTTAGGGGGTCAAGGGTCAGGGCCAGGACCAGGGCCGCCAGGGTCAGGGCCAGTGCTGCCCTGGCCAGGACCAGGGCTGCCAGGGCCAGGGCCAGGGCTGTCAGGGCCAGGGACCGGGAAGTCAGGGTCAGGCCCAGGGCTGTCAGGGTCAGGGTCAGTGCTGTCAGGGTCAGGGTCAGGGCTGTCAGGGTTAGGGTTAGGGTTAGTGGTTAGGGGTTAGGGTTAGGGGTTAGAGTTAGGGGGTCAAAGGTTAGGGTAAAGGTTCAAGGGCCAGGGCTACCAGGGTCAGCGCCAGGGCCAGGGCCGTCAGGGCTATCAAGGCCACGGCCAGGGCTGCCAGGTCCAGGGCTGTCAGGGTCAGGGCCAGGGCTGTCAGGATCAGGGCCAGGGCTGTCAGGGTCAGAGTCAGGGCCAGGGCTGTTAGGGCCAGGGCCAGGGCTGTCAGGGCCAGGGCCAGGGCTGTCTGGGTCAGGGCCAGGTCTGTCAGAGTGTTGGAAGCCGCATGACCATCTTGTGGCAGAAACGCACGCGAGCACAAGGCTCCTTCCGCACCAAGCCTTTATTACAGTCAATTGATGAAAGGAGGAGAGGAGAGCGGGCCCGGCCACCTCGCGGGCGCGGGCAGCACTCACATTGGCCAACAGACACAGAGGCGTCCCGCGGCCGCAGCCAGGGTGTGCAAGCCCCGGGCCGAGAGAGGGGGAGGAGGAGAGGGAGGAGAGCGCCAGGGCCCAGAAGTGGCGCTGTTTATATAAGCCCTGGTCGCACCTAAGTGACGTGTCAATATCCTGATTGGCTGCTCACTCTTTAACCCGCCTCATGACTCGGGCCCAGCGTGCTTAGCCTGCTTACTCAATTTGCGCAACCCGCGCATGCGTACTGGAGGTTTTTTTTTTTTTTTTTTACAGTTTTGAGGGCAAAATGTCAGCACCACCTAGCGGCGTCTGAGTCTCAGCTCTCCACATCCCCCTTTTGTTTTAATAAATGAAAACTGCCTTAAAGCCTATAAGCGTGGCACAAGAGAGCCCTAAGCTCGATCAAGCGAGCTCCTTCTTTGGGGAGTAAGCGATCAAAAGCTTTAGATTACTTCATTACCCCACCAGGTGCAATGGGGACAAGTCCTCTGGGTGCAGGGGCTAAGGGAGAAGATTACAAAAGGAGGTGACACCCATTCCCGTGCAATGGAATAAAATTCCAGGGAGTGCAAGGGCTGTCATCCTCCTATCTAGGTACCATAGCCGCTTAGGCAAAGGCAACATTGACTTGGATCACTCATCGACTCAGGGCAATGGGTAAAACCCCTGAGGTGCATCGACTGAGTGTCACAGTCTGTTTTAATTTTTTAACATGGATAACCAAATTTTGGGAGATGATTCTTGTTTCAAGGCCACAAGTGTTTGCGCGATCGCAACCTAGTCACGTTTATGTTGGGTATTGAGTTTGCAGAACAACCAGAGTAAAAACACTAAGCCACAACATAGTGTTGCACCAAACATTCCAACCCCCACCCAATCTTAAAGTAAGAAAAGGCAGAAGAAACCCAGGGTAATAAGCCATCTGTGGGCGATGAATCCACTCGAGTAGAATTAGTGGTCATCCTCGCCGCCCTTGGCTCTTCTAGTGGTAGCAGGTGTATCTGTGGAAAGATCATCTTCAGCTGTCACCAGCTTTCGCGTGAGGCGCTCCGGTACCCAGAATGGATTGTTTTCTTCCTGTGGGAAAACACAGACAGCTCCCCTGGATCTTATTAAGATAGGATCCGGGCCTTTCCATTGACCAGTTAAGACATCCTTCCATTTGATCATTTCCTTGGGCCTATTAGGCCCTAAGCAGTGGCGATCAGCCGCCGAATGGCCTTGACTATCCAAATTCAAAAAATTGAGTGTGAAGAGTGCCAAGGAAACGGTCACTCGTGGCACTGAGGGCAGAGCCTCCTGGACTCTCCCTTTTGTTTTATTAAGTAGGACTTAAGGGTGCGGTGAGCATATTTAATAATACCCTGACTTTGAGGTTAGATGGGGGAGACCCGTTAGATGGGTCACTTTTATTGGATGACAAAACTGTCCAAATTTTTTGAGAAGTATAGGCGGCCCATTGGCAGTTTT
>JAEOAE010000392.1:0-19550 GCA_036365155.1 Meriones psammophilus
GTGATATCGTGATAAAGTGGAATACACTCACAGAGGTTCTCTGACATCTAAACTAAGGGCCTCCAGGATGAGGTTTTCCACTCTGTCACATCAATCAGAGTGGTGCAGGCATTGCGCTGAAGTGAATTTATAGTTCTGGGCCATTCCTATAACCCTTGAGGTGTATGACCAATTTTCAATGTTAGAGAGAAAGGTGTTAATGTCATCATATGGTAAGGCAATATCATTGAAATCCTAGCAAACTCTCACAAGATTTCTTTTTAATTAAACCCCATTTACATTTATAGTAAGTAAATTGTTCACCCCAATATTGGCTTCTCTACCACCCCTTTAGTCTCAGAGGAAATAAAATAAAAGATAAAATCAAAGAAAAAAACAAAACACATCAAAGCAAAATACTTTATCTTAATGCCATACGTAAAGAAAAACTATCCTTTTTTTTTTTAAAGATTTATTTATTTATTACTTAGTAATGCAAAAATGTCACCTGCACGCCAGAAGAGGGAACCAGATTTCATGTTTAGATGGTTGTGAGTCAATGTGGTTGCTGGGAATTGAAAGACCTGTGGGGAAATAGGCCATCCTTTTTCCAGCACCCTAATCCTTTTAATAGCAACTTTAAGTCACATCAGAAAGTTGATTTTTTTTTTTTCATGCTTGAACAGCTAAGTAAAGGATGCTCACTGGAGCACTATTTATTGTGGTACAAATGAAAATAATCCCAGAATCCACCAGTAAAGGACTGGTTGAATAAATGAAGGACTCTGGTCATAGTCAAGGACTATGCAGCCACTGAAAAGGAGGAGTTCTGCCTTCATCTTCTTCTGCCAAGAGATTTATCACACCAGCTAAACTTCCAAAGAGCCTGAGTGAAGGCTGTCCTTTTGGAGAGGGGAAACAAGCAGAAAAGGTGAGGGTGTGGAGAATGCTGTTGTTAGTAAACCTTAAAGCTGTGTGGGTTGGAAGAATTTGTAGTGTGTGTGTGTGTGTGTGTGTGTGTGTGTGTATGTTAGTCTTTTGTTTCGTTTTGTTTTCAATTTTTTCATGAAAGAATATGCTACTCAAGATCATAAGACAATTAAGACTTTCAAGGATAAAGAAGAATCACAATGGTAAATTGTATAGACAAAACAAGCCACATGGCATAAACATGTTTTTTTTGTTTTTTTTGAGGCATAGAATAGCATTGGCTGAAACAAACACTTCTATACTGCACCTGAAGTGTAAAAAAAAAATTCAGAACAATTCTGTGTTTTCCAACAAACTTATAGCATAAGGTCTTGGCCTTTTTCTTGGACTTTTTACAAGCACTCAGAAATCTCATATGACTCCATTCTTGAACTGTTTCTGATATCTCTCCCTTTTATTTTATTTTTCATGCAGTTTTATTCAGGAACAACCAACAATCCTGGACCCTGAAAGCCAGCCCCACAGCTTAAATAGCCTCTGGGTAGCCAACCTCCAGCGTGCCACGTGGGCAATGCAGATGGAGTCCACATACAAAGCCAGATCCTCAGCCTTAGCCAAATGTGGAGTTGTTCATGACAGAGAGCACTCACCATCAGGAAGGTGGAAGGCGGAAACCAGCTCCATCTTTAAGGCATAGCATTCCGCAGCTCTCTACAGTTCCCCCTTTTTTTGTTTTAGGCGCATCAGGCAAAGTAGAGGTCTGATCTCTGATATTAGAAATAAGTGGGACTTTGTACCGATGTTCATTTAGGTGTCATCCACCCAAAGAGCATCAGACCCGTCCGATACCTTTTTCTCAGAGGCGGGACCTGGGGCATCAACCCGCATGCAATCAGACATGCTCTTCTCTGGGTCCCAAAGCGGCTGACCCTGAGTGCAGTGTAGCCTCGCATCCTGAGCATAACATTTTAGCTTTTTATGGTAGCCAACCATGCTTGGGAGACTGTCCTGCTTCAATGGCTGTAAAGGCCTGAATGATCATGGCTGCATCACACTGTTGTGAGACTCTAATCTTGCATATACCACAGGCAAACCAGGAGACCAACACCCAGAAGGCCTGCTGCTGCTCCCATGCCCACCCATTCCTTCCAGATGATTCATGGCTGCAGCAATCCATGATGATAATCCTGTGGCTAGTCCTCGTCCTCTCTGGTAGAATTTACTGTGACAATGGCCACTCTCCAGCTGCTCCATCGTGGTATCAATTCTCAGTCAATTACCTAAAATATAGCTAGACAATTGTTTAAGACAGATTTGCAGCACAGGAAAAATTCTCATGTTATATGCTAGTGACTCAAAGTCAGCATATTTTCATTGACAACCAAGTTGGCGATTTGCCATAGGGTATCAATTTGCTCCTGCACGAGGTCAATCCTCTGATTGAACACCATCAAACCTCCTTTTAGTTGAGCATTAATCGCCAATGAGATGGTAGTAACAATGGTGGCTGTAGTTCCAAGATCCCTTTTCTGTCTAAAAGAGAGTCATGGCGTGAGGGCATCCAGCAGGCTGTAGGCACCCAGTGAAGTATGCGAGTAGCAGGGCATTCCTAAATTTACTAGCACATGCACACAGACAGACAGGTACACATTTAATAGTAGATACCTGGGTTGTAGATTTTATGAGTTTTCTGTTTTGTGTGTTTATAATTTTCAAATGTTATGACAATCTTTCATCAAGACAAACTATGAGCCAGGTGATAAATTGTGGGCTTTGTGCAGTGTCTCTCATACCTACAGAAATCCTTCATCTTCCCCACAGCCTTGTGGATTTGCATCACTGTCATTGTCATCTGTGGCAATACCACCATCAGAAGAACTTCCATAAGACTCATTTTGTTTCTGGGCATTAACCTAGAACTTTATACAGTAGCCGTGATCTCTTTGATGATGAGGAGGGCTGATAACCTAGAGGGCCTATTTTTACAGGCAGCCAGCACAGTAATTCAGACAGAAGCTTTCCCGGAGGACACATCAGGTACGGCTGGACGTGATTCAAAACAATTTGTCAAGACCCTTCCATGTCTCCCTATGGTAACCAGAGCCCCATTATCAGACAGAATAACAGGCTGAAGACAGCCAACCACGCCTACTACCTCCCAGGAGAGTTGTGTGTGGTGATACGCAGTTACATGGCCTGGACCACTGATACCACTGCTCTCAGACTCCTCTTGATTTGATAATTTCATCATAGAGAATTATTTGGACATTTCATTGCTAAAGACTTTTCAGAAACACACTCTGGGACTATGAGGTGAGACACTGAGGAACCAGTCCCACCTGTGGCAAAGGCAGGGTGTGTAGTATTGGAGATGGAGCAATAGAAAGCACAAAAGGCTAGTCTCTCAGGTTAACCTGGGGCACAGGAGGGCAATTGCAAGGCGTACCCCACACAAATACTTACCTGCAGATGGGCTTAACTAAGCTCAGATCTCTGGATTGCCATAAGTTTCACCTTCTGTCCGGAAGCCCCTCAAACAAGCTCATCGTAGTTCACTCTCCGAATGACAGGAGGCGGTTGTTCAGGGCTTAGATGAGTCAGTTATTTGTTGGCAATTAACACAGCGAAAAGCATGTGCCTAAAATGGTGTGTGATTAGCAAGGAAAAGAACACAAGCCTAGCGTGCGTGGTTAGAGTTGCACAGACATGCCATATCCACTTGGAAAGAACAATATAAAAAAACACTCCCATTCTATTTATAAACAAGTATGACATTGTGAGTGTAGCATTGTGTCTCAGTCTTCAGATATTTACTAGAGGACAATGTACTCTAACATGACAGAGTAATTGAGATTGGTAATATGTTTCCAGTAAGCTCTAAAATTTTTTTATATTTTTACAAAAGGCCTTAATGTGTTTTTATAGACTTATGTTGCCTGATATGGTACATAATAAGAGAAAGCACTCAGACAGGCTTGTCTGAGTTCACGATCAGGAAAGCCCTGATATGGCCCAGTGAGTGTAGCTCTGTCTGCATTGTGTTGTGATTAGTGTCTCATTACAGAACAGTAGGCTGTGTTATGTGAAACAATCTGCCCTTTTTCCTACCAGGCTAAGTTTATTCTGTCAGAATCCTGATTTCTTAATATATTTCAATTTTCTCCCTCATCCTAAGTCTCCCATTTTTATGTAGTCTTCAGAACTTTCCCAACATCTATGAGGGAAAAAAAAAGAAAAAACATTAAAAAAAAAAAAAAAACACATTTTCAAAATGTTGGCATTGCTCAGAGCTTGCCAGGCTGCAATTGAGCATTACAGTTTTCTTATGTGTGTAAAGTCATCAGAGCCCAGCTCTCACCTCCTAGGACTAGGCTGAAAGCAGGCCATTCCACTGCCCTACACCCCTCCTTGTACTGATGGCAGCCTTAAGACTCATTCAGACACATTACCATGCTCAGGTCCCGTACTAACTCAGCCACCCAGGAGTATTACTCGGCGCGAGCTCCTACTCATCCTCACTGCACCATGGGACTTTGAGGCCATGGCTTCAAGTAAAGGAGCAAGGACCCATTCAGGGTCATGAGGGCAATTATTTATTCTGTGTCCAGATGCAAGCTGCACTGTAAATGGTCTAAAGGCCTCTGGTAGTTATTTCCTAAGCTTCTAAATGGAGCCAGCCTTCCTCAACACCAGCATGTTTGTATTCCCGATTGCCTCACCAATAGCATTCTAGGCATCCTCCTGTGTATTAGGATGCTACAGCTCATACTCTTTTTCTTTCAATCTTCAAGGATTTTAAAAACTGACTTTGCAGAGGGGAGAAAAAGAGTGAGGCAAAAGAGGTTCAGTCATGGATCTTGCCCACAAGGACAGTCTACAAGGCCAATGTTCTGTCTCAGGTTATTAGAACTAAGCCCAACAGAAGAACTCAAATAAGATCTAACTCTCTTGCCCAAAAGTGCACAGAATAATGAAATGAGCATGACCCCTTCCACATGGGATCACTGAGCCTCGTCACAGTGCTGGCAGGGCCACAGAACTGAGTGACACAGGTCTGGAATGGAGAAGGGATGTTTCAGCTTCATCTTCCTCGAGCAAAAATCTCCCATTTTTACCTACATAGGAGAGAATGGGATGAAAGGGACTTGAAGTCTGAGGCCTCTTCTTCTTAGATAATCATCAGATGGGATTAGCAGTGTTTCCACACTAACTCACCTTCAAGTCTTATTTGGAATGCCTGTTACAAGACAGGCTTTGTGCCAGAGTCCCTAATAATGAGATGGGGTAAGTCTGTTTCAGCCCCATAAACCTCTCTAAGACAGACACCACCCTCATTTTTTTTCAAGTTAGGGTGAAGGCTCTGATGACAGAAATGACTTGCCTAGGAACAGGAAGAGGCAGTGCTCAAGTTGGAGTTTAGAAACCCGGACCCGACCTGCCTGATGTAATAGAACCTCTCTGGTTTAGCTGGGTACCAGTGATGCTCCCTCTAAATGTATTCATCCCTGGGCTGTGCATGGACCCCTGTGAGATACTTGGACCTATCTGATACAAAAGTACTTGACTGCTGTGAATGAGGAAGACTCTATTTTAGACTAATTCTGTCAGGAGGCAATTTGGAGACTGACTGGCTTCTCTGAGGATTGTGACTAGCCTTCGTGGAGATAGATGTGCTAAGTTGTTGCCTTTGGAAATGTTCAGGGGAAAAAGTAGAAGAGGAAAAAATAGAGCGAGGTTGCACATTAAAAGTGACTGACCTGCTGGGGGGAAAAAAGATCTAGAGCAAAGTGCAATCTTGACATTAGTCCATATGAGTTATTATCTTGATATCATTATATGCAAATGGAATGAAAATAGAAGGAGAGACAATCTCAGTGGGGACTGTAATTTAAATTTGCCATGTAAGCTAATACTGTATATTTAGAGACGGAGCACAGAGGAGGGTGGTTAGTGGCTCGGAGTATGTACGAGATGCTGTGCCCAGCTAACAAAGGGAGACATTCATTAGAGCAAAATGTAGATTTCCATTTCTTGGCATCTGACGTGGGCTCTTTCCTTGGAAAGAAATGTCAATTTGGCCAAAGTGTAGAACCTACAATAAACATTAGGACTGTAGATTTCATCTGTCTGCACATTTCGCCTGTCTTTTTCTGTGAAAATCAGTTGAAATTTGGGGTTCAGTGAAGAGGTAACAGGGTGCTGATCAGGACAGGGGATGCTGAGTAAAGGGAGGGGCCTAGGAGGAGATATTGGGCTTCAAATTTTCCTATTTCTTTTGCTCTCTCAAGTACTATTTTCTCTTGTCCAAACTGCCCAACACAAAAGCCAACCACAGTACTGTTTTGCATAGGGTTCTGAACAATGCAGCTCCCAAACCGTCGGTCAAACATCGCTGCCTGCCAGGTCTGCGTGTGCTGGCGCTCACCCACGGAGCCTGGGCACTGAACACAAAACCCCGGCGCCTCGGCCCCAAATGTCTCTCTGTTTGTTTCTTTTGTTCCAATAGACTGGAAAGGCTATGACGACAGAGCCCAGACACAAGGGACAGAGCGAGGTTCTGGAGGCCTACTGCAGCAGGTCCAAGCCCTTCATCAGCGTTACAGCTGCGGAGGTGAGATAAATCTACGCTGGCCATCGGCTGAAGGTCTCGCGGCGCCCAGTAATTCCTAACAGTTTTCCCAGCTGGGTATACCTTCTCATTCATCAGGAAAAAGAGATATTAATATTTGTACATCTGGAATCACTTTACAGTACTATCTTGCTTTAACCCTTCCACTGAGCCTTCCCTCTCCTTTCCTCCCCTTCCTCTCTCCTTCTCTACACACACACACACACACACACACACACACACACACACACACAAAAGTTTTAAAAAATAAGCACAAGTTGGGGGTGAGGTAGGAACAGCCTCTGCTACCATTCTCATCTCTGAGTGGGTCCTTCTCAACACTCCTCTGTGGTGCCTACAAGGACAAACTCAACAATGACAGCCAAGACAACCCCTTCACACTGATTGCTAAAATAGCTTTACAATGCATTTCCACATCCTGTGCAAAATCTAGTCTCCTTTAGCCGTCATGAGGGAAGCTAAGTTGGTTTGCCCAGTGTCCTAATGCCAAGCTACGACCTGGGTTTGTGGTGCCATGTCCAGTCATCTCTGCTGTGGCTCGTTTTTTTTTTTTTCACTGTGAACTTTGTCCCACCTTGAACTTTGGTCTTCCTCTGTCCCACTGATTGGGTGCGAGGAGAGCTCACCTCCTCTCCGTTTAGCCCGCTTCACCCAGAGCTCTGTGAGATGCTTTTAAAGCTTCTCTGTTTAGCGGTGCTCAGATGGGACAGGGTCAGGTTTTCTGATCTGTGTAATGATTCGTGGAAGAGGCACTTAGTTTTTATTTGGAGAATTAAAGCCTCCATAAAGTTTTTCATTTTCCATGCTCCATCAGATCTCCAACTGCTCTGCTCTCTAGATTCAGGCGCTGCTGAGCCAGCTGGGTAAAACACCCATGGCTCAGCTAAGATGCTATGCTCGCTGTTTTAGACAGAGGCATAAATCATATATAGCATTAGCAAAAGTTTCCCAATTACTATAAAGCTCTGACAAGCAGGGCCCTTCAGAAACACTAGCTCTATCTGGGATGAGGACAAGTGTTTGCTAAGCGATGTCTTTCTAATGAGGGTAAATACATGCAGGGCAGCTGGGAGGGAACCCAAGTGGGATTTTCATTCCAGATCTCTAGGAAGATTTGATATCTCCCCACACCCCACTTCACAAAGGGAGACCTGCAAATGTTCTACACTGACCAAAGTCCATTCAGTTCTGGTTTCCTGGGGCTCATTTAATCAAGTTAGGTGTTACCTCAGTTCCTCTCTTTTCTGCCTCTCCCTTGCTCCCCTGCCTACTGGCTCCTGTATGAAAGCAAGGTGATGGAGCAATCACACAGGTGATCTTTGCAACCCACAGCTCCTCTAAGGAAGAAAGCTGAAACTGTTCATGACCAGGGAAAGTTGATTTTGGGTTTATATATTACTAAGGGTTCAGATGCTCTCCTATTAACATATGACTACTATCCAGTAACCAAAATGACTTCCTGGATAGCTCAGTTAGTTCTATGATTTTCACTCAATTCTTTTTATGCATGTACATGCCCTCCCCCAATCAAAGCTATGCATATTAGGGATGCTGTAGCTAAGGAATAAAGTGAACCTTCCCCAAAGGAACTTTTTTTAAAAATTTTAAAACATATCCTGGGCACTGAAATAATACAGACAATGTGAGGCGCAGCAGTTCCGTGAGAGGCTTGGCTCAAGAGCTCAGGTCAGGTAAGGTTTGGAGACCCCAAATTCCTCACCACTCTTGTGGAAATGGAAACTAGACTTCAAAATATTAAAAACCACAGTAAAGAACCTAACAAATTTGATTAAACAAGTATGTTCCGGATTCTTCAGCCATATAAATCCTTTGCCATAGAATTAGTATTCTATGGTGTAAGCGTTAGGACAGTGTTAGTTGACCCTGTAACCATCAAGATAAAATAAAGTGCCTCACAGACAGAAAAAAAAAAAGCAGTGATTCTAAGATGCTGCAGTGTAACTCTATGGGTCAAGGTCAAGCAAAGCTGTATAAAAGTCTGCTAAAGAGAACCACGAAGACGATGTTTGAGACATTTGGCTACTTTGAGATAGTGAGGTTTACTGAGGGCCCACACACCTTTATAGACTTTGCATATAGAAAAGCAAATAATTTCCCTGAGACCTACTTCTACCGTTTAGAGTTTTTTTTCCAGCCCCATCACACCTTCCTCATCAGAAAATCGGACTGTCTAACTTGCAGTGTTATTATGAGAAGGAAATAAGAAAATAGATTCAAACCACCCTCACAGACTCTAGCTCATTTTCAGTCATTGTTCTTGCAGAAGAACACTCCACCCACAGTGATTGGCTGGCACATCCTAGCATGAAAGTGTGGGCAGGAATTCACTGTGCGAACTGGGTACTCACCAATTCTCAGCAGATTCCATTGCAGAAGTGATAGAAAAGCATCTCCTCCTCCTCCTAAAGCCTGTACAATCGGTACCAAAACCTTTTCAAATCCTTATGCCCTTCAGTTTTGAAACTTTGTTTTCTTATGTAATTTATTTCTTCACCATCAGTACCCTTTCTCTCCCTTCTTCCCTACTAGAATTATTGTTAAATAGAGGTTGAAACCTCTAAGCTAGTTTCTTTCTCCACCTAGTTCTCTTGTTTGTTAAGGTAAGGTCTCAAAGCACATCCCTAGTTGACTCACTATGCTGAAAGATGACCTTAAACTCACAGTGATCCTCCTGCCTCTCCTATTCAGTGCTGGGATTTCAGCTGTGTACCACTATGCCTAGCCTAATTCCTTTGATTTTCTTTAGTGTTTCCCCTCTGCTTTTGTCTGACATCCTTTTTGCACTTTCTCAAAATGTGTGTGTGTGTGTGTGTGTGTGTGTGTGTGTGTGTATCTTTCATTTTCTAAGACTTCTGTTTGGATTTTTAAGCTCAGATAACATTTTAATTCTCAATGCTCCTTTGTTCTACTATTAAAAATAACTAATCCCTGTCATTACATGAGTTCAGCATCTTGTCTCCCAGAATGTTGTGACAAGCTCCATCTTGTACTTCCTCAGCACAGTCTCCCTTCAGACTTGGTCTTTTTGCTGGTTTTGGCCTTTGTGTTTCCTGGTGGGTATATTTTCTTAATAGCCTAATGAGCCTTCTGTGTTTGCTTAGATATAAAGAAAAGAGATCAATAGCCACCAGGGACATGGACAAAGAACTTTATTCACAGGTTTCATTGTCTAGTGAACTGATGTCATGTTTTCATTGGGAAATCACCAGTGTCATAATCTGTGGGTGTATTCTCTGGTGAAATTCTCCTCCGGACAAATTTCTTCCATGATCCTGCCTGGAAAATATAACTTCCAGTATATGTGTTCTGAGAACAGAATGGGTAAATATTATACATGAAAACTTTCATTTAATCTACCAGTTTTAATAGCTAGTAGCATCACCACAGTCATCCCATTTCCAATTGTCCCTAGGTCTCCCTGTCTCAAACTCAGAGGCTTCACTTCACTTAGTCCATTGATTTTTTTTTGCCTGTTTGTTTTTCTTCCCAGAGAATAAGTCACTGACTTTCACCTAGGGTAGGAGAGGGTCTTTGTCTAGCTGTGCAGTAGAGGAAGAGATCTAGAAGTCTGGTTTTAAACAGATTTCACAAACTCCTAGTTTTAGCTGCATATGTGGCTCCTCTCCCATTAGCAGCCACAGGCTTGTGGAATGAACCACCTTACTTCTTCGTGGTCCACCTGGGTTTTAGGCATCATCTTTCTCAAGTCTTGTTAAGTCCATTTGTCTACCTGCTTTCTGCTACCAAACCTCACCTGCTGCTGTCTTCTGCCCCATGATTTGCCCTCAAAAAACCACTTCCTTCAAGCCTGTGCTGAGGTTAGTAAGGTTTAGAGTGGTGGCAACAACCTTGCCGCTGACTCCCAGCTTACACAGCAGCATTCTCCAACAGCCAAACTCATGTTCAAATCACAAACAGATTCTTTTTTCACCTTTTTCTGCCAGCAGCAACCATTACTAGCGCAACATTGAGGCTGATGAAGAGACATATGTAGCCAGTGACTCCTGTAGGATTACATGCAGAAGCCCACAGGGTGGGCCTCAAACGTGGGTCATCCACCCAGGCTTCTCTGTCTTAAGAGTGCGGTAGGGTTTCTGTTCTCATCCCCAGGAACATGCCTGCAAAGCTCAGTGATGACACCAATGGCCTCGGCTTCCCTTCGGTACTAGACCAGACTAGGTGACAACAGGGATCGTCTTGCCCAGCTCCGTGGAGCATCCTTTGCAAAGACTGTTCCCAGATGTCTGGGGTTTTGAATACAGCTCTCAGGAAAGCTCGGTTATAAACAGGAGAGGAAATGTGGACAATAGTCACACCCTCCCACCTACAGGGCATCACACACAAGCAGCTTCCCTAAAATAAATGGCTTATTAGGTCTCTTTGGGTCCTAGCTTTTTGTTTTTGGGAGTAATCCATTTTATTTCACAGTGAAGGTTATATTTAGACTTTTCCTTACAGACATTTTTTTTGTTTTTTTCCTATTTTTTTAAATGTTTTTAGTGAAATAGAATTATATCACTTTCCCCCTCCCTCTAGCCCCTCTGTTATCCTTTCTTGAGTTCTTTCCATGTTCCCCTCCTCAAGTTGATATTGTCCTTGATTATTAATTGCATACTTACATATAGGTATGTTTATATGCACATGTATGCACAAATATATACAAATGCTGAATCCATTTTTCATGGTGATATACAATTTTAAGGCTGGCCACTCTGCATTGGGCAATGAATATGGAGACTAATCCTGGCAAAGCTAATTATTCTCCCAATAGTCAACATCTCTAGGGGTGGGACCTCAAAAATTTCCCCTCTTCCATGTTAAGCGTGTTCATTGATGTTGTCCTTGTTCTTTTTTTTTTTTTTGTCTATGCAGCCATTTCTAAGATAGATTGTTCTGCAACAGACTCCCTACTATTCTGGCTCTCACAGCTTTTCTGCCCCATCTTCTGTGATGTTCCCCAAGCAGGAGCTGTGATGTGAATATGTGAGTTTAGGCTGGACTCTCCGGGCGCTACAGGCTTTCTCATAAGTAGCACACATAGTGGAAGAGACTGGCCTAGGATGCTAATAATTGTAGTTATAGGAAGTGGTGGGATGAGTTGAGTGAATTTGTTCCTTTTGTTATTTTTTCTACTCTCAGATCTTCTGTAAGGTGTTCACATTAATCCTATAAAGGACAAATTTAATTGGACACATAAAGTAACAAGGGTAACTTTGAGGGCCTTGAGAGGTGGTGAATATTAAAATCCAGCTGGCGAAGGTAGGGAGGGGAGGGAATTGGCTCCATTTCTTTTATCTTACTTGATAGTAAAGCACTTACCTGAGGCGTAAACAGAGACCCTAAGTGGTTTCCACAGTTACAAATATTGCTCACCTGCAACACTGTGAAGTGCTGTTCTTTGACTGAGTCAGCTGCTGGGGTATGCTAGATTTTTCACAGCACCAGGCAGAAAACTCCTTAGAGGAAGAAGGATGTGTTTTGTCTTCGGTTTCACACCATGGGTGGGAGGGCATGGGAAGTGCTCGTATCATGGAGGCAAATTAGCCCAAGAGGATAATAGCAGAACAGCTATTGTCAGCCACTCTTTGGGAATGAAGCTAAAATAACAGAATGGGCAAAGACACCCCAAGGGCCTGTCACCAACCTCCACCAGCCAGGCCTCACTTCCCGACACCTCCAAAACACCAACACCACCAACAATTCCACTGACTAGAAACCAAATATTCAAAACAGGAGTCTATTAAGGGACATTTCCAATTCTAGCCATAGCAGCTGCTATCTCACTAAATACAAGTGTTTTGAAGAAACATTAAGCTGGACCCCCTGTATGAAATTAGTAAGTGACACCACAGGGACAGGGAAGGCCAGGAGGAATAAAAATCAGGAGTGTTGATTTGTTAGATGGAATTTGTACAACATATTCTTTCTATGTTCTAGAAAGTTCAAAGTTGCAAACCATGGGCATAAGCAGTCAGTATCAAGGAACCTAAAGCACCTATTCCATTCCTCAAACAAGTTTGTGAAGACCTTGAAATGGTGGGTTCTAAACACTTTGTCTAAGTAAGTCTTAATGACTCAGGAATGAACTAGTTAGAGTTCTAGGTGGAAATGAAGTGGAAGTTACATGTTTTATTAAAGAAATGAATTCTCCTGAGAATGTGGGCAAGAGTTCAGTCTCTAAGTTCTAACCACTAAATGGAATGTTATGTTGTGATACATAACAAAAATATTTCTAGGTGTGTTTTCAACTCAGCTTGCAACATGTCTAAAACCAATTTTATATCTATATATTTAATTATATTACATATATTTAACTCCGTTATATAACAATAATATACTTGATTAAATACACATATATGTAGATGTAGTTATATTATATATTAGTAGTTATATCATATATCATATATAATATTATATATATACATATATATGTATATATTCAATTTCTTAAGACTTAAGTTTGGTAAAGCAAACAGTTGAAGATTTCTTTTATCTTTCTCTTTTTCTTTGTAGAGGACTCTACATAGCCGTTTTATTATAAAGACAATATGTTAGTCAACAATGAAGATCAAATACCAATTGTTGAACTAGATGACTCTCACACCAGCTCTATTACACAAGATTTTCTCTGGTTCAGTACAGTACACTGAGTTCTCATTTTTCTCTACTTTGCACCAGGGTTAACACACATAAATCTCTGAAGCTTTACTTGAGGTCCCCACGATCAAAGTTTGGGGGCGGAGTGAATGATCTCAAAGACCCTTACAGGCTCAGCATGCCCCGCCAATTTTCAAAGGCCAAAGTAGTGCCTCAGCTACATTTTCACAACAAAGCGTCGTCATGTCAGATGTGTCTCCACTCTTCAGAGTTATGGGATCATTTGCAATGACTCGAATGTAGATGACTGTTTCATTAGCATTCAGATATTTTTCCAATTGGACAGAGATCAAAAGTTGTTTCGTG
This sequence comes from Meriones psammophilus, assembly GCA_036365155.1. NCBI lineage: Eukaryota > Metazoa > Chordata > Mammalia > Rodentia > Muridae > Meriones > Meriones psammophilus. The sequence goes on from JAEOAE010000392.1 coordinate 13,523, forward strand.
TGTATCTGAAAATGGACTGGAGAGCAAATATCAGGGTGGGGTCAGGTTTCCTTCTCCATGCCTTGCTTTGATGCCACGACCTAAATCATTTGCTGGCTCTGATGATGATGTGACCTCGTGACTTCTTTTGCAGCTGTCTTGTATGTGGGAAGACATCAGGTGGCTGAGGCAAGCGTGCCCATCTCTATGTCCTCATCCACGGTGCTGCAGACTCGGCAGAAGATGCTCGCTACCCCAGCCCAGCTACAGGTGAGGACCAGGCCTGAGCTCTGGGAAGAACCTTCAGACTTGAAGAGCTCGGTCACCAATCCTTCCTAAGCGGAAGAGAGCTCTTCCAGATCTCTGACCACAGAAAGCTTCTGGACAAGTTGAGCTATGCCTCTAGTCATGGTGGGCTTTGGTATGGAATCCTAAACAAAGTTCTCCATCTGATACTAATCAGTCAACTCGGGTTTTCTTCAAAGGTCTCGTTTTCATTGCCTGTAGACCAAGGAACTTTGACTGGATCACTGAAGGCCCCATGCTGTTCTGTTGGAGTGTATGGAAGGGATCAGTGAGCAGCAGGGAGTTTAGGGCAGCTTCCTGATGTGCTGTTTCTGAAAAGCCTATCTTGTATATGAAGCTGGGAGCCTTAACAGAACCTTGAGCCTCTGTCAGTGATGTGAATCTGCTTACAAAGCTGTCTCAAAATATCAATAAATTTAGTAAGCCCGTATTTGGCAAGCAGGCTCACACCAACCATGGTATGCAAAGAGTTCCTAAAATCCTCCCAGCTCCACTCCACCTACGATTGCAAGAATTTCTCCTTTTGAATCCTGGCAATCATAACTCAACCCTGTAACCTCGTAACAACTACCATGCCACGGGACAAGCTACATTTGTCCCCCTTGCTACCTCCTGCATAGACCTTAACTGCTCCATTTCCCCAGTGGCTTCACAGGCTTGAGTAGTGTTCTTCACTACAGCTCATTCTTCAATGAGAATCCCCTCCTCGACTTAAAGAAAAGCTCTTGGACCCACGCTTTGGCGTGAGGCTAAACTCAAACACCTTTCATCACTAAGTCATCCACTTGGCAGGACTATGCCATCGTCTTCCCAACTGTTTTTATCTTTAAGATAAAGAATGTTTCCAAGAGGCTTGGCCCCTTCACTAGCCCTTCACTGTACATCTGAGGTCTTCCTGGACATAGATGGACCTTCCTGTTATTGGAGTCTTCTTGAACACTTCCAAACGCTTTCAGCAGCCTGGGAAGGACAGGCTGTTGCTAGCCAGTATAGTCAGATGCTGAGAGATTCCATGGTGGCCAGTGTGACCCTGCCTAACCCTACCACAACACTCTTGGATTTCCTCACTCCCCACTCCAAACTTGGATCCCACCATCTTTTTGAGACTATTTCCCTCTTTGTCAAGCTGAATTTCTTGGTACATCACAATCACTCTTTGAAGATATTGTAGATTTTCTCTTGAAAAAAAAAAAAATATATATATATAAGCCCAGACCACTCCAGCGTGTCTATACTAAAGTGGTTTCACCCAGATTTCTGAAAAAAACATATCATGCATGATGTTTTATATCATGTATATATTTATACTTTTATATTTATAAAAATATACTGATACCATATATAAATATATACATCAATATATATTACACTATGCACATAGCCACAATTCTCACTCGGATGCTATCTAGTGACCTCTCTGTATTTTTGTAGTAACTTGCTTTCTTGAGATCGTAAGAACTATTTAAAATACCTTCGTTCTCCATGTTCCTTCCCATTCTCCACACTCTCTGTCCTGACAACAGGTGAGGATCTCACTAATTCTCTTAAGAGATGGGAGTGGTTTCTATCACCAAAATTTCAAAACCTGCCAAGACACTCACCTCTTTTTTTCTCCCTGTTCCTAAGTTTATATGGCCTTATCCTTATCTTCCCCATGAAAGACTCTCTCCTCCTTGTGTGCTCTGAATCTCATCTCCCTGTCTTCATTTTAAAATACTCATCTCAGACTGTAGATATGGCTCGGTGATGAGGGCACCTAACACTACTGCAGAGGTCCTGAGTTTGTGCCCTAAACCTACATCAGGTGGCGCTAATCACCTGTAACTCCAGCTGCAGGTGGATACATCACCCTCTGCCTTCCACAGGCACTGCATTCATGTGTACAAATCCTCACACAGACACAGATGTGGTAACAATAATGAAGAAGAAATCTCTTCTCATTAATTTATTTATTTACTTTACATCCCTGATTGCAGCCCCTTTCCCTCCTCTCCTCCCAGTTTCACCTCATTTCACCTCCCCAATTTCTCCTTCCCTTTTTCTGAGACAAGGGGAAGAACCCCTAGAGTACCAACCCATCCTGGCAGAACTAAGGCATCCTCTCCCATTGAGGCCAGACAAGGCAGTCCAACTAGAGGATAGGGATCCAAAAAGCAGGCAACAGAGTCAGAGACAGCCCCCCCACATTTCAATTATTAGGGGACCCACATGATGACCAAGCTGCACAGAATAAATCATAAAAAAATTCAGCTTAAATTCTCCTCATGTCTAAAGTGCCCTCACATAGTCCTCAGACTACCAAACAATCATTTTTATTCCCCACACTAAGTTTCTTGAAAAAATTACTTGTATTCTCCTCCACCAACCTCCCTTCCCCATCAGCTGTAGTGCCATGCGCATAAAACCTGCGGTCAGGACCCCAGTCATCAGAGCAGACAGCACTACAAAGCTGTGCTGGAGAACCTCATCTGCATGATGGGGCTTCAAGTGTGGGGAGTTCAGGGTGTTTGTGGGGACCAGGAAGGTGGGACTAAAATCAAGTGGCATTTCTGAGAAACAGCTAAAAAATTTCAGGCAGAAAGGGGACCAAAATTCTAGTATTGGGAGGAGGAAGGAGTGATTTCTTTCTTGTTCTAAATAAACACTCACTTTTACACCTAGTTTTGCATTCTTTAAGAGAACCCCCAAATTGTGTGACAGGCCTTCATGACTTCTCTCCATTCTACCATGTCTTCAGCATCACTAAATCCGATGGACACTTGGGGTTATCTTCAGACTTACACCTAGTGGTATTTGGTACACCTGGTCCCTCTCCTCTTTGAAATTTGCACATACAATGCCACCTCTCCTGAATTTCTTGCACTTTCTGGTCTGTCTTTCTCAGTCTCTTCTGCTAACGTGCAATATTCTGCTTAGAATCCTTTCTCCTTATTACCTCTCTGCCTTGCTAATTCCTACATACCCTTTGGTTCTCAGGTTAATGTTTCACGCTTCCTCAGAAGCCTTTCTCTCATAATTAGATACCTGAAGCCTTCATTCAGAACACATGATTGCCTCATTGTCTTTCTTCTCCTCCTTTTCCAATAGTCTCGTCCTTCCATCAAGCTGCTCCCTCCACAAATGCTCTGAACCTTATCTCTTCTCTCCTATCTTTATTTTAATATAATTTTTTTACTTCCAATTTATTCTTTGTATCCCAGCTGTAGCTCCCACCCTCATCTCCTCCCAATCCTGCCTTCCCTCCCGACCTCATCTCCTCCTGTCCCTTCCCAGTCCACTGATGAGGCGTGGTCCTCCTCCTTTCATCTGACCCTAGCCTGTCAGGTCTCATCAGGACTGTCTTTCATAGTCTTCTCTGTGGCCTGGTAAGGCAGCCCCACCACTCAGGAGAGATGATCAAAAACCAGCCACTGAATTCATGTCAGAGACAGCTCCTGTTCCCCTTACTAGGGCGCCCATTTGGAGACTGAGCTGCCCGGCCTTTATCTGTGCAGGGACTCTAGGTTATTTCCATGAATGGTCCTTAGTTTGGAGTATCATTCTCAGAAAAGACCCTGTGCCCAGATTTTTAGTTCTGTTGTTCTCCTTGTACAGAGCTCCAGACCCTTCAGACTCTTCTTTCATAAGATTCCCTGCACTCTGCCCAAAGGATTTGGCTATAGTCTCAGCATCTGCTTTAATATCCTGCTGGGCAGAGTCTTTCAGAGGCCCTCTGTGGTAGGGTCCTGTCTTGTTTCTTGTTTCCACCTTCTTCAATGTCTATCCCATTTGCCTCTTTGATTGAGGATTGAGCATCTTACCTAGGGCCTCCTTCTTGTAGCTTCTTTAGGTGTACAGATTTTTAGTATGATTATCCTATATTATATGTCTAATATCTGCTTATAAGTAGTATATACCATGTGTGTTTTTCTGCTTCTACAGGATACCTCACTCAGGATGATCCTTTCTGGTTCCCACCACTTGCCTCACAAAGTTCATGATTTCCTTGTTTTTAATGGCTGAATAGTATTCCATTGTGTAAATGGAATACTTGTCTCAGACTGGAGTGGTGGCCCTAGTGGCCTGCTTGCTCTATAAGGCCCAAGCTTAAGACTGTCTGTCCTGGCTATCATCATAACTTCAATGTCTGACGTGGCAGAATCTCATCCTAGGTATTGTGTAGATAAGAGTGTTTGTTAGCCAGTGCTAATTCAACTTTTACTGAGTTCTTCCTGCACTGTGCAGAGGACCTGGTGACACAGAAAGTAGAGCCATGACTCTGGACAGGTGCTTCAGTTACATGCAATGCAGCAAGACACATACTGAAGAACTTTGTATGCAGGACAGTGAAAAAAAAAAAGAGGATGGTGGTCTTGAGATAATGTGAACAGCTCTTTTATTGCTCTGACATACCGAAAGGAACAAGCTTAAAGGAAAAGACCACCCTTGTGTCTTGCAATTTCAGAATCTCTGCCCAGTTCAGCTGTTCTGCTTCTTGGTGCCTGAGGCAAGACAGAATATCATGACAGTGTTCATGTGCCAGGGGTAGGGAGGTGGGGGAGGTGCCTAACTCAGTGACCAAAAAAGCACAGAAACCATGAGAGACTAAGGACATAGCATACCTTCACAGATCTTCTTCCCCACACAGGCCTCATTTTCTAGTTTTCATTATCTCAGTAATACCGTAAATTACAAACCTATCAGTTTTCAGAATCCATTGGTTAGATTGGAGCCTTCATCGTCCAACCACCTCTCCAACAAGCCTGTTGGGGTGAGGTATTCCATAGTCAAGCCATAACAGAATTAGATATGTCTTTCCAGAGAATGTGAAGTAGGCTGGATCTAAAGAATATAATTGGAGACCAAGAAGAGATTCTAATTACAGCAGATTTATAAAATCCCATATTCAGCAGGGAGCAGGCAAGGAGTTAGTGAAACACGTTTTCATGTGTTGCTTGATTTAGTCCCCTAGACACTCTGAGGTGTGGATTGGCCAAAGTGATGCCTAAACCCGTGAGGACCTTTCATTTAAAATGGTGACCTCAGGCCGGAGAGAGTCAACAGCAGAACAGTTCATGAATGGTGGCCAGCCCTGAAACTCAGCACCTGTGTGAGCAAAGTCTGAATAGCTGTGCTGTGCTAAAACCAACTCATTACTAGCTTAAACCCAACTATTAAATATCCAGACACTTTGAAGGCTTATTGTCACACCAAGGTAGCTTGGAGTGGACTACCCTATGGAGACTGTCTTACCATAGACCAGCCACCCACCCCCTTGACCTTTTGTTTTGTTTTGTTTGGCATGGTAGTTCACCAGCACAACACTGCTCATACAATAAGGTATTTATATAAAACTATGGTGCTACATAGTTATAGACTAAAATCTCACCCAAAATGGCTTTTTTTCTGATTTATAAGTAACTTGTTATAGAAGAAAAATCAGAATGATAAGACCCATAAAAAATTAATCTTACCAAATGAATTTTGTCAGTAATTACTTATAAACTCCTTACTCATTCTGTATCTGGTCTTCATGAGGAAAAAATAGAAGGCTTAAGACACAGTTCTGTCTATGAGGAACAGTCCATTGTGGAGATTTGAAAAATGACCAGCTGGGTCATTATTTTTAAGTCGATATTGTCATTTTACAAATTCAGTCCCCTGCCTCAGCTCTCACACTAACACATAATCACATCATTCATGTGAGTTCACCCAGCACAGACACACACACACACACACACACACACACACCAACTAGGAACTC
>JAEOAE010000860.1:0-19059 GCA_036365155.1 Meriones psammophilus
TTTCTGACTTTGTTGATTTGGATGGTGTCTCGCTGCCTTTTATTAGCTTGGCTAAGGGTTTGTCTATCTTGTTGAATTTCTCAAAGAACCAGCTCTTGGTTTCATTGATTCTTTGAATTGTTTTATTTGTTTCTAATTGATTGATTTCAGCCCTGAGTTTGATTATTTACAGCCATCTGCTCCTTCTTGGTGTGTCTGCTTCTTCTTTTTCTAGGGTTTTTAAGTGAGCCATTAAGTTGCTTGAATGTGCTGTCTCAAATTTCTTCTTGAAGGCACTTAGTGCTATGAACTTTCCTCTTAGCACTGCTTTCATTGTGTCCCATAAGTTTGGGTATGCTGTGCCTTCATTTTCATTGAATTCTAGGAAGTCTTTAATTTCTTTTTTTATTTCTTCTCTGACCCAGCTGTCATTTAGAAGCAGGTTGTTCAGTTTCCATGTATGTGTAGGCTTTTTGCTATTTCTGTTTCCTGAGGTCCAGCTTTATTCCATGGTGATCAGACAGGATACAAGGGATTATTTCAATCTTCTTGTATCTGTTGAGGCTTGCTTTGTGACCAACTATGTGGTCTATTTTGGAGAAGGTTCCATGAGGTGCTGAGAAGAAGGTAAATTCTTTTGTGTTTGGGTTTAAGGTTCTGTAAATGTCTGTTAGGTCCATTTGATTCATGACCTCTGTTAGAGATATTGTTTCTTTGTTTAATTTCTGTTTAGTTCACCTGTCCTTTGTTGAGAGTGGGGTGTTGAAGTCTCCTACTATTAGTGTGTGGGGATCTATGTGTGGTTTAAGTTTTATCAATGTTTCTTTCACAAATGTGGGTGCCCTTGTATTTGGGGCATAGATGTTCAGGATTGTGATGTCTTCTTGGTGGAATATTCCCTTGATGAGTATGAAGTGTCCTTCCCCATCTCTTTTGATTAATTTTGGTTGAAAGACTATTTTATCAGATATTATAATAGCTACTCCTGCTTGCTTCTTGCGTCCATTTGCTTGAAAAGCCGTCTTCCATCCCTTTACCCTCAGGTAATGTCTATCTTTGTGACTAAGGTGTGTTTCTTGTATACAACAGATTGCTGGATTTTGTTTACGCATCCATTCTGTTAGTCTGTGTCTTTTTATTGGAGAATTAAGTCCATTGATATTGAGAGAGATTAATGACCATTGGCTGTTAGATCCTTTGAATTTGATGTTGGCTGTGGTCATACGGTTGTGTGCTTGGTTGCTTTTTGTTTTATTGTAGTGGTGCTATTTATTTTCTGTGTTTTCTTGAATGTAGCTAGTTTTCTTGGGTTGTATTTTCCCTTCTAGTGTCTTCTGTAATGCTGGATTTGTTTGTAGGTATTGTTGAAATTTGTTTTTGTCATTGAATATCTTGTTTTCTCCATCTGTGAGGACTGAGAGTTTTGCAGTGTATAGTAGCCTGGGCTGACATCTGTGTTCTCTCAGGGTTTGCATGATATCTGTCCAGGCCCTTCTGGCTTTCATAGTCTCTGTTGAAAAGTCAGGTGTGATTCTAATGGGTTTGCCATTATATGTTACTTGGCCTTTTTCTCTTGCAGCTTTTAGTATTTTTTCTTTGTTCTGTATACTTACGGTTTTGATTATTATGTGGTGGGAGGATTTTCTTTTCTGGTCTAATTTATTGGGTGTTCTATAGGCCTCCTGTATTCTTATTGGTCTCTCCTTTAAGTTGGGGAAATTTTCTTCAATGATTTTGTTGAAAATATTTTCTGGGCCTTGGTGCAGGGAATCTTCTTTTTCCTCTATTCCTATTATTCTTAGGTTTTGTCTTTTTATGTTGTCTTGAATTTCTTGGACAGTCTGTGTCAGGAATTTTTTAGATTTATCATTTTCTTTGACAGATACATCTATTTCTTCCATTGTATCTTCCACACCTGAGATTCTTTCTTCCATTTCTTGTAGCCTATTGGTTATGCTAACCTCTGTAGTTCCTGCTTTCTTTCCTAAGTTCTTTCTCTTGACCATTTCTTCCATTTGTGTTTTTTTTTTTTTAATTTTTCCAATTCTATCTTCAGATCTTGAGCTATTTTGTTGGTTTCCTTCCCCTGTCTGACTGTATTTTCATGTTTTTCTGTCAATTCCTTCAGCTGTTTGTTTGAACAATCCACTGTTTCTTTTATTTCATTCAGTGATTTAAGCATTTCCTCTCTAAAGGCCACAGACTGTTTGGCTGCAGCTTCCTGTATTTCATCACGGATGGCCATAATCTCCTTGTCTTTAATTTCCTCCATTTCTTTACGGATAGCCATGATCTGTTTGTTTTTATCTTCCTCTAATTCTTTTCGTATTTTATTTGTTTCCTCTGTTATCTTCTTCATGATCATAGATGTTAGGTCATCTCCTTGAATTTCATTTATGCTGGGGTGTCTAGGGCTATTTGCCCTTGGATAACTGGGTTCTGGAGATGCCATATTGCTCTGGCTTTTATTGGTTGAACTTTTACGCTGTCCTCTACCCATTGGGCTATCTTAGTTGTTTGAATTTAGTTTCTGGTTGTTCCTGGACTGTTGTAGTGGAGAGAATCCCTTTGGCAGGAAGATGGTTTTTCCTGAAGGAAGCCTTCCCAGCTTTTTGGGTATTTTCACTGGATGTCCGGTGTTTTTCAGGAGTTGCTACAGCTCACCTCAGGTATAGAGACCTGGGTAGTAACTGTGGTCCTGATTAGTCGAGATGTCTCTCCTCTCACTTGGAGAAGTCCTGGAGACAGCTGCCCTCCTTCTGGGTTTCTTGCTGTAAATTTAGTGATCAGCTGCTGTAACCTGTGTGTCCCATGGTTTGGTCGGTTTTGTTAGGGATAACTGGTTGCCCCTTGGAGCAGTATCTGGGGGTTGATCTCAGGGTTCCTGGTGTTTTGTAGGTCTGAGGTTGGTGCTCTGTGCCCCAGAACCCAAGAGGTAATCTGTGGCGGCTGAGTACTGCTCTGGTGTCTTGGGGTACTCAGTTCTGTCTGTAAGGAATAGTTGGTACGAAGCAGGCCTCTGAGCTGGCGGAGCATTCGCCCACCTGCTAGTCTGTGGGAGCTGAGTTTCTAATCACTCTGTGCTCCCTGTTTGGGCCCAGATCTGTTATGGCTTGCTGTACTCACCTGTTTGCGATCTGCAGTCTGCCAGACTTTCCCTAGGTGACCCCAGCAGCACGGTTTCTTCCTTCTCTGTGGGGTCCTCTCCGGACAGGGGTTCCCAGTCCCTGTTGTACTGGGGTGTGCAACTTGTCTATACCACTGAGCTGAGCGCGCAGGAGTTCAGCTGTGATGGCGGCAGAGACCTTCCTGGGAAAGACTGGGTGACCTTCGATCAGACCCGCAACTTTGTTCCCCCATGGGGTTCCCCCTCGTCTGGGACTCCCAGTCTCAGGCACCCTTGTGCCCACTGATCAGCCTGGAAAAGTGATTGGGACACACACGCTTGCGGCTCCAGCCCGGAGACACAAAGCCCGCGTTACCCGGGATTTCTTCCGGGTTCTGGCTGGGTACCCGTGAGTGGACCCGACCGATTCCCATGCCGCGGGAGCCTCCCCTCACCTGGGAAACACGATCGATGTAGTTTCAGGGCCCAGAGTTCAGTCTCCTGCTCTCTGCACGGAGAGTGCTGTCCTGCTTCTCAGACGCAGTGCTCTCCCAGCCGTGCCATCTTCGCTCCCCCCTCCACTCTCCACACACTAATTCTTTTTGCTAAATAAATGAGTACTGAATAATATTTTTACCCTTTCATACAAATAGAAACAACACCATTAATAGGATGTATTTTCAAAATAAGTGTTCGATATGTTCAATTTGCAGCATAAATCAATATATTCCAAATCAAGTTCCTAACAATTTATAACAAGAAAGCTGATTTCAAAACTATGTGCTATGTGAAATAATATACATATAGGCAAAACATGACTTCTGTGCTTACTATAAAGCTAAAAATATCACGAAAGTATATAATATTTATAAAAGAATAAATGAATAAAGATAAAAAGAGAAAAATAACCTCAAAATAAAGTCATATTTTTATCAAAATACCTAAGGAAAGTAAGTCAGATAAAATGTGAACTTGACCAATGTTAAATATGATTGCATGTATACAAAATAAAACAAATACAGAGGTCATCACTCCTACAAAAAAACCCAAATAGACAGTTTCTAACAGTTTTTACACAGAAGATTGTAGACAGAAGCACCATGTTTGAAAGCAATGTTTAATTGAGTGGCAGAAACTGTTCAATCAGAGAAAGACTTGACAGAATGGGCTAAGCCAAATTTCAGGAGAGGAGAGAGGAAAGGAAAGCTACTTCAGGGGCAATGCATAGAGACAGGATGTAGTTCTAGAGGAGATGTTTTCACAGAGAGGTTGACTGAGAGAACAAGCTAGTCAACAGAGAAGACAGAATGAGCCAGAGATTGCGAAGGAGGCAGAAGATTGGAGCAGATGGCTGAAGTTGGTTTGAGGCCAAGAAAAGCAACTCAGAGCCTGAGAGAGAAGCCAGATTGAATCACTCAGCTTAGAGAGGAGTCTGAGCCAGAACAGCTGAAATGAACAAGTCAGCCAGAACTCAGAAAGAACTAGAAAGTGTGAGCTTATTAAGCAGTAAGGCACAGAGGCTGAAAACATTCTAGGCTTAGATTACATTATATGGAAGCTAGATGCATCCAGTGAGAGACCAAAGGATAAAGTAGCAGCGAGTAGTAGCGATCGTTAAGACGGTAGAGTAGGTGTGGTAAAGTAGTTAGTAAATGCCCTGAGAGGGAGAGCTACCTCGCTGCGTTCTTTCCCCACCCACTAGAGATACAGTTGCTAGGAAACTGGACCCTCCCCCTAGGGAGGGACACCTGGTCATTAATGGTCTGGGAACCTTCCTATAGCCAATCGATTCAAAATGTAGCATCTTGACCAATAGATGCCTGCCAGTCAGGAATCGCCCCTGCCTTGGGCATGCTGGGATGGGCCAGAATCTATAAATCACCTAACTAACCTGGGGCGGTGCGCTCAGCTCCCACCATTTCGGCGGTGGGGCTGTGTAGGCCCAAGCTGCAGCTTGTAATTGACAATAAAAAGACCCTCATGTGTTTAGCAACGGAGTCGATTCCTGGAGTTTTTTTGGGGGCTCGCGAACTGGGTATAACACCAGGACTAGATCTAAGTAAGCAGGAGCTGGTACTGAGCCTCAAATACAACTACAATAGGAGAATAAAAGTCCAGGAGGAGAGGCTGGTAGGGCAAGGGCCTCTGCCCAGGTCACCACATCCAGTCTGGCTCACAGTCCATCCCACTTCTAACACAAGTGACTCAGATAGCTCAGCATTCCTAAGGCTAGGACAAAGGACCTCACAAGCAGCTAATGGCTGCAGGTTCCCACCCAGCCCAGGAAAGACCAACCACCCCTGCTCCTGCTGTTCAGCCTCCTGTTCCAGCATGTTGAGGGTGGCGGCCACACACTCACCATGTCGCAACTTTGGAACTCACCGGAAATCCCCTCACAGGATCCAGCAGCTGAGCTCGGACCACAGCAGGCGAACCATTCCACACAGCTCAGCTACGGAATATACCCTGAACACCAGCACCGCCCAGAAGAACTCTCCTCTTCCTCTGATCACAGGATTCACCTGGAAGTCCTGATTGGCCACTGAGTCTTGAGCGACGTGAGCACCTCCCCTAGGGTCACAATGTACTGAAGGGACAAAGCATTGTGCTTCCTGGCCCAGGAGGCCTGAGTGCATGTTTGCTAATTACAAAGAGCAAAGAGGACCTGGCTTATGGAGGAAGCTAACCCTGGAGAAGACTATGCTCCACGCAGGGACCTTGAATCCATGACTTGGACTGTGTTTCGAGATGCGGAGAATGAGGGCCACACCTTTTCAAGACCTGCAGGGATTTGTATGTCTGTAGATTTGTGCTTGTTGTATAATAACCTACCTTTCTGTCTCCAGCACTCAGTAGGCACTTCCCTACTCCTCCTGGAATCAAGGTGGATAGCTTGAACAGCTCATTATTCAACTTGCAGTGGCGTGAACAATCTGTCCTCAAGAGGAAGACTACTACGAATATTAACGGTTTAGAAGGATTTTAGGAAACAAAATGAGATTGTTGTTCTGTGACTTCACACTCGGGTCAGCTAAACTGCAGCTACTTTTCACCTGGTAGATATCAGACAACCCTGAGAGAAAAACAGAAAACAGATGACGCACAATTTGGAGCAGGCACGTCTTCCTCTGTAACTGCGAAAAAAACGGGAAAAACACAGTAGTATCAGTAAAGGATGTGTAGGTGAACAGAACAGATAGAATGAATCTCTCTGTAGAGGTAGAAACTGGATCTGTAAGAATTATCCGCAGTTTCTGGTCCACCTAATCCAATAATGACTGTCTGCAAAAGGAAAGTTGAAGAATCCAGTAGCTGTTCAGACCGTGTGGCTGGATGCCTCAGCTGGTCTTCAGTAAATACCAGTATTTCAAAGAAGTAGGCTCTAATCCCATTTACCAAAAAATATGAACTTGCTAGCCAGATTGAAGGCAAGAAGAAAACAAGAAAGTTATTATCTTCAGTGGTCTTTAGATGTGTAGGCTGCCATCAGAAATATGTCTGAGATGAAAGAAGGATTTTATCACCTCAAAAAATTCAGATTAATTCCCAAGTGGTGGTGGCGGCACAGGCCTTTAATTCCAGCACATTAGAGGCAAAGGCAGGCAGACCTCTGTGACTTAGAGGCTCACCAGTTATACGGAGTTCTGGAACTTTCATGACTACACAGAGTAACCCTGTCTCAAAAAAAAAAAAAAAGAAAATTAATAAAAAAAAAATCAAGATAAAAGAATGGGTTTCCTACTTCACTCTACCCAACTGCTTGGGTTTTATTTAACAGAACTAGTGTAACTACAGTAATTTAGTTTCTTTTTTAAAGTTAAATTTTCATTTTTATATTAATTACACTTTACTCATTTTGTATCTCAGCTGGAGCCACTTCCACCATTCCCTCCCAATGCCATTCTCCCTCCCAAATCTCCTCCCATGCCCCTCCCCAAGTCCATTGCTAGGAGAGGTCCTCCTCCCCTTCCATCTGACCCTAGCTTATCAGATCTCTTCAGGACTGGCTGCATTGTCTTCCTCTGTGGACTAGTAAGGCTGCTTCTCCCCACCCCCCAGGTGGAGGTGATAAAAGAGCCAGACACTGAGTTCATGCCAGAGTTCATGTCAGAGACAATCCCTGTTCCCATTACTAGGGATCCCTCTTGGACACTGAGCTGACATGGGCTACATCTGTGCAGGGGTTCTAGGTTATGTCCATGGATGGTCCTTGGTTGGAGTATCAGTCTCACAAAAGACCCCTGTGTCCAGATATTTGGGTTCTATTACTCTCCTTGTGGAGCTCCTGTCCCCTCCTGTTCTTTCTATCTCCCACTTCTTTCATAACACTTCTTTCTATCCCCCCTTTCATAAGATTCCCTGCACTCTGCCCAAAGTTTGGTTATGAGTCCCAGCACATGTTTTGATACCCTGCTGTGTAGAGTCTTTCAGAAGCCCTCTGTGATAGGCTCCTGTCCTGTTCCCTGTTTTCTCCCTCTTCTGATGTCTGTCCCATTTGTCTTTCTGAATGAAGATTGAGCTTCTTACCTAGGGTCCTTCTTCTTGATTAGCTTCTTTAGGTGTATAGATTTTAGTATGATTATCCTATATTATATGCCTAATACCAACTTATAAGTGAGTATACACCATGTGTGACTTTTTGCTTCTGGGTTACTGTAATGCCAGGTTCACGGGACCCTCAGAAACCACCAGGAGATGACTTGATGCAATAGCAAGAGAGCTTTATTACAAGAGAAATCGAACTCGGGACCCAAGTCTCACTGATGTAGCAGTAGAGAAGTGAGACCTCGAGCTCTGAGTGAATAGGATTTTTAAAGGGAAAGTCTGTGAGCAGGGGATTTCCATGGCAACAAGCAGGGGGGCACAAGACTTGGCATTACAGAATTGGGTGAAGTTTAGCAGGGCGGGGTGACCTTTTCTGAGGCACACAATCACGATGGCTAAGGCATATAATCACAATGGCTATTTTTCTAAACCATATCTGAAACATTGGGGAGAATTTTCCCACCCGATTTCCAACTGATTCCCATTGATTATTGCCAGGGAGTTTGTCTCTATTTTCTATGAAGCATTTATTCTGTTTTATTTCCTGGAGGCTGTTGCTAGGAAAGTTAACTTTGTTCTCTGCCAAGTGTACATTTTGTGATTTTTCCTGGTACCTGAATTAAGCTCCCAGTCAAGATGGCTCTTTATTTCAAAATGGAGTTATACTCAGGCTAACTATACCCAGGCTAACTTAAACTCTTCATTACCTCACTCAGAATGATCTTTTCTAGATTCACTCAAGATCCAACCATACCACTCCTAGGCATATATCCAAAGAATCTCACATAAACAAAAAGGACATTTGCACAACCATGTTTGTAGCAGCTTTATTTATAATAGCCAGAAGATGGAAACAACCCAGATGGGTACTAGGCAGAACTATTTAAAAAGTATTAAAAACTTGGTGCACAAACTAGCTGTTTAACAGTCTCTGAACTGAGTAAAATGATAATGATTTTCTTTACTATATTGGAAAATACAAAAAGAGTTATGTGAAGTTCACAGGTTTCTTACCTATGTTTTTGGTAGGCATAAGGTTATTGTGTAATTAATTCAAAGGCTAATTTCTGTATTCCCCATATCTGGTTGGAAGCCTGAAAATCTACTGTCTTTTTTTTAATTTAAGTTAATTTTTTTCTTATCAGTTACATTTTATTAATTCTGTATCCCAGCCATGTCCCGATCCCTCATTCCCTCCCAGTCCCTCCCTCCCTCCCTCATTTCCACCATGTCCCTTTCCAAGTCCACTGATAGGGGGGGACCTCCTTCCCATTCATCTGATCCTGTTTTATCAGGTATCTTCAGGACTGGCTGCAAAGCCCTCCTCTGTGGCCTAACAGGACTGCTCCTCCCTTGGGGGGTGGGGAGACGAAAGAGCCAGTCATTGAGTTCCTGTTAGAAATAGTCCTTGTTCCCCTCACTTTGGGAAACCAATTGGTTACTGAGCTACCACAGGCTACATCTGAGAGGAAGTTCTAGGTTATATCCATACATGGTCCTTGGTTGAATGTCAGTCTCAGAAAAGACCCTGTGCCCTGATATATTTGGTCCTTGTGGAGCTCCTATCCTTTCCCCATCAGACTAACTTCCCTTCTTTCTTATGATTCCCTGTACTCTGCCAAAGGTTTTGTTATGAGTCTTTGCTTTGAAAACACTGCTAGTTAGAGTCTTTCAGATGCGCTCAGTAGACTCCTGTCATACGTTCAATGCACATCCCATCTGTCTTTCTAAATGAGGATTGATCATCTTACCCCATGTCTGCTCTCTTGATTATCTTTTTTAGGTGTATAGATTTCATTATGTTTATCATATCTTATAGGTTTATATTAGTGAGTATATACTGTGTTTTTCTTTTTCCTTCTGGGATATTTCACTCAGAATGATCTTTTCTAGATCCCACCATTTGCCTGCAAATTTCATGATTTCCTCCTTTTTGATTGCTGAGTAGTATTCCACTGTCTTAATGTCGTATAAACTTCTCTATTAGATCCACAATACAGAGGCCTCTTGGATTAAAGGTGTGTGCTAGTGCTGGGTGAACCACACCATAATCATATGTTTACAATAAACAGAAAGTTCTCAAATTAAAGGTGTGTGTTAGGGCTCAATCAAAAGAAAATGGTGCTTTAGAGTTCACAAATTTTGGGGTTCTCAAGGGGATCAAATACCCTGCAACAAAACCGACTCATATTCTTTAGTGAAATAGAATCTATAAAAGATCTTCTGGAGGTATCTGTAGCCCTGTTCTCAAGCTGTCCTATAGAGCAACAGTAATAAAAAAGGCTTGGTACTGGCCAAAACAAAACAAAACAAAACAAAAACCAAACACACACACACATAAAACACACACACACACACACACACACACACACACACACACTGATGGATCAGTGGAATGGAGTAGAAAACCCAGAAATAAACCCACACAACTACAGATACATGATTTTTGAAAAAGAAATAAATCCATATCATGGAAAAAAGATAGCATCTTCAACAAATGGTGCTGGTGTCTCTGGATCTCTATATGTAGAAAATGTGAATAGATCCATACATATCACCCTGCCCAAATCTAAAGTCCAAGTTGATCAGTCATCATTATAAAAGATTTAGACACACTAAATCTATTAAAAGAAAAATTAGGGAACAGCCTTGAACTCATTGGCACAAGAGACAACTTCCTGAACAGAACACTAACAGTCTAAAAATAACAACAAATAAGTGTAACCTCATAAAACTGAAAAGCTTCTGTAAAGCAAAGGACACTGTCAATGGAACAAAACCACTGCCTACAGACTGTGAAATGCTTTTCACCAACCCTACACCTGACAGATGGTAATATCCAGAGTATATAAAGAACTCAAAAGTTAAACACCAACAAACCAAGTAATACAATTTAAAAAAAAATGGGGTACAGAGCTAAACAGAGAATTCTAACAGAGGAATATTGAATGACGGAAAAACGCTTAAAGAAATGTTCAGTATCCTTAGTTATCAAGGAAATGCAAAGAAAAACTATCCTAAGATTCCATCTTACACCCATCAGAATGGCTAAATTAAAAAACTGACATGACAACACATGCTGGAGAGGTTGTAGAGAAAGGAAAAAACAGAGGTTTAGTAAAACAGAGGTTCAAGTGTCCAAAGCAAAAAAGAAAAATAAACATAAAAAAGAACCTGTGGTTTGGAAAGAAAAACAATTCATGATAGAAGGAATGAGAAAATGAGGAACATCTCTCTCATGTCTGGTACCCCTGCATAGGACATGGCAATGCAAGTTGAAATGCCTAGCAATGGATATAGAAAAAGATGCATAAGCAGAACAACACTATTGAATATACATCAAAGAAACAGTTTCAAAAATGAGTCATTTCCAAAGGATGGAGAAGCTGAGCATGGTGGATCAAAGCCATTAAAACTCAGGTAGCTTTGGTTGTCATTCATATGTTGAAATACAGGCAGCAAATTTCAAAGCAGTCAGTGCTATCTATCAAAAAGAAGACACCTGTTCTTCATTGTAAGCATAGGAATGGTGCCCTAAGGGTAAGGTTCCACTCACCTGAGCCCTCATTATATGGAAGTACAATGCAATCTGATTCCTAGTTGCTGAAATCAACTTCATACAGACCCCATGCTGCTGCTCTGTTCCAAGTGCAAGAGAGTCCATTCACAGCCAGATCGCACCATAGTGGTAACACCTACGCTCCTTTTCTAGAAGTAAGAAAAGAGCAAAATTTCAAGGCCATAGATTTGTCCTCTGTGGTTTCAGTTCAGCACTGTTGAAGCCATTTAGGTTTCACGGCATCTGAACTCCTGAGAGTGCCTATCATAAAGTTGTGAGGATGAATCCTGAGTTGCATTCTGAGGCCACAAAATGTTAAGATACTCAAGTAAGGAAAAACTTGCCATAGAGATCTGCATACAACAGGGAGAAATAGCCAGAGAGAGAGAGAGAGAGAGAGAGAGAGAGAGAGTGAGTGAGTAAGAGCGAGAGAGAGAAGACCCCACAGCTAAGTCTTTATTTCCACAGCAAGTGGAAAGAGAGAGAGAGAGAGAGAGAGAGAGAGAGAGAGAGAGAGATTGCACTCCATGGGCCTGGGTCTATGCTGAGCCCCTAGGATGATGTACGTGTTAGGGGCATCCCAGTCTGTGTGTCTCTCAGTAAGAAGAATGGGGAGAGTGGGTCTATGAGGGGGATGGGATTCAGCTTCATCTTTTGGGAATTCCTGAGTGTTCATTTCTTCAGGAAGCTGGGATCTAGATGGGTCAAGATCAGCAACTGTGTATGCCCTCTCAGAAGTCTCTAAGTGATGTTTTTAGTGGTGCCCTTGACCAGGAGGGGTGCCAGGGAGCAGGCTGAGCTGATGTCTGTGGATTCAGTTGGGAATCTTCCCATTTAAGAGGCAAGGCATGGTTTTCTGGAGAAGGAAAGAGTACATGGCTCTTGTCCTTGGAGAGAGTGAGGTTGCAGGCCAGACACAGAAGACAGCAGGCCAAGTGAGGGGTTTAGGAGGAAGAAAATGCAAGGGATTTCATCCAGACTCCGTGCCTTTGCCACTGAGAATCATCTGGGCTGGGCCATTCTGGATCCATGATGCAGGTGCTTCCACTGTTTGCCTGGTCTCCACAGGGTGACCAGTGAACTGTGGCTTCAATGCTGGGAACTCATCCCCAGGAAACCCAATGCTGCCCTCAGGGGACCAGGAGGGATCTGATGTCTGGGTGCTAGAGAATAAAGTCCTGGACCTGGGAATCCCCACTCTCTGGCATATGTGCAAAGTGCTGGGGACACAAGTTTCCTGACTCTCAGACCCAGGAGACAGCCATGGGTTTCCCATTTCTGATTGACCTCAAAATGTACCAGGAATCTTGAAGCTGCCCGAAGGGGAGCAAGAGAGATTAGATGTCTGGCTGCAAGAACGGAGGTTCCCAAAACCTGAGAGTCTTCACTGGCTATAAGCATAAAGTACAAGGGCATAATGGTTCATTAGTCTCAGACCTGGGAGACAGCCACAGGATTCCTGGTTCCAATAGACCCCAACAGTCTCAGGAATACTGAAGCTCCTTTGAGGGGAGCATGGGCCATCCAATGTCTGATTGTTGGAACAGGATTCCTGGACCTGGGGCTCCTCACTGGCTGGGATGTGCAGTAAGTGCAGGGACTCTACAGTTTGATTCTCAGACCCAAGAGATGACCATGGGGGGCTGGGTCCAATAGGCCTCAGGGAAATGTCACCAATCAGCACTGTGTTTACAATTCTTAGATAACAGCTATGCTGAGCTAATCCAACCTCAGAATAAGGCTCCCTGTGCTCTAGGCATGTTGGCTCAATAAAGAAAAAGGAGTTCATTTTAACTACCCAAGACTGCTCTGTCTAAGAGAATATGACAATAGAGAGAATTCTTTTTCTAAAATTGATTTTTATTTTACATGCATTGATCTTTTGCCTGCATGTATTCTGTGTGAAGGTGTTGGTTTCTAAAGTTATAGGCAGTTGTGAGCTGCCATGTGGTTGTTGGGAATTAAACCCAGGTCCTCTAGAAGACCAGTCAATGTCCTAACCACTGAGACATCTCGACAGCCCTGAGAAATCCACTTTTTTTTAAGCCTTATATGTCTTTCATTTATATGGATGTTTTGTGTTCATGTTTCTGTGTGCAGACAAAGGCTAAATGGGTCATCATATCCCTTGAGAACACAGTTACAGGGATTATCTAGCCAGCAGGTGATATCTGAAATAGAACATGTCTTCTGTAACAACACTCAGTGCTGTTAACGTCTATGCTCTCTCTAGAGACCTTTTATTCAAAACTTATTTTTACAATAGTTAATTAAAATATATTACACCAATTTTACCCTTTCCACCCCCTTTCTACATGCCTTTCTAAATTCTCCCCTTCGAATGTCTTAAAGTAGAATGGGTGAATAAGTATGGACCTGTATATACATATGAAAATTACTGAGTTCATTTCTATTGGTTGGGTGTATAAGATTTCTGTGCTGGACACATTCCATAGGATATATAATTAAGGAGCTCATCCCTGCCTGAGCCTAATTCCCCCAATTTCCAGAGAGTTCTAGTCTTCAACGCCCCCAGGAGTTCTGACCCCAAAGAGTTCTGACAATGGCCTAAGCTGTCATGGCAGGAAACATTTGCTAGAATGGGTAAATTCCTTAGATAAAACATGGTGCAGGCATGGCCCTGATGTTCTGGAGCTGCAGGGAAGACTACAGACATTAGTCTTAGGCAATCACAGTTGTTCTTTGTTCTCTCCTGTCCAGTGATGCCACTGACCTTGGATATTTGCTTGAATGACTTTGAAATCTTGAAGTTCTTGCTTCCTCTTTCTGAACACCATGACTACAGGCCTGTGTTACCATGCCTGGCTTAGGTAGTTTCAATCTCCCTTAGTGATTTAGTAGAATGTTGGGATGAGTGTAATGAGTACTTACACTTAACTATAATTGAGAATCTAATTATGTCCATGAGGCTGGTTTTCACTATCTGTTGAAGAAGGATGGAAATCTGATCTACATTGATGAGTGATAAAAACTCAATGTTAAAGAAAAACAATTTTCTTTATAATTAAAGGAGAGGATTTTAAGCTAAACAACTGCAATTGAACAATGCTTTTTTTTTTTTTATTAATGTAGTGAAAACCAGAGCCTGTGTCCTGCCTACCATGACCATTTGGACTCAGCGACTCATTCTCAATAAGCCCATTGAAAGAACTGAGTTTTTGAGACAGACCATGCCCAACTATACTGCAGGCATTAGGGAGGCAAGGTAAGCAGATCTAGTATGTACACTAAGTTCCAGGACAGCCTGAGATTCATACTGAGAGTGTTCTTTGAAATGAAAGAAAAAAAGAAAACAATGGTTGAAAATAAAATTACTCTTAATTATTTATTACAATTTATCCATCTTGTATTCTGGCTGTATCCCCTTCCAAATCCATCCATTCCCTCCCACCCTTCCCATCTCCCCCTGTGCAGTCCAGTGATAAGGGGCTAGGGAAAGAAAACAGTAGTTAAAACACAAATTATTCAGTGTGACTAGTTATGACCAGTGATGAATATATAAGGTTATACTTTATCTTTCTTCCCACAGGTGAAATTTGCTAATTGAAGACATGATATAGTGATATAGCATATAAATGCAGGCTTATTGCAAACAGTTTTCAGAGGGTTACCAGTTCCTAAGGAATAGGGCCATGGAAGCTCCCATGTAGGAAACCTAAACATTGGCAAAGAGAAATGTCTGCAGAGAGAGAAAGAGAGACAGAGAGAGGCAGAGAAAGAGAGAGAGAAAACAGAAAAAGAGGGAGAATAGAAAAACATATAGAAGAAAATAAAACATCTAGCTATATAGGGAAGAGCCTCTGGAATTGGACAAGCCCATTCTACTGGATTGGAAAGTTAAGGGTAAAGGTGGGGGATGCTAATCATGCCATTGAGAAGGTAGAGACTGAGGGATGCTGGGAAAACCTGGAAGCAAGATCCCCTTCTGTCAACAGGCAACTCACCAGTTTTCTCAGGTGTGAAGTACAACATATGGTAACTAATTCATCCCTCAAGTTTAATAGGTTTAGACACCAGGCAAGAGATACACAACTAAGTCATCTCACCAAGCCATATATTAAGAATTTCCTGCCTGTACATTCCTGCCCAATTCTCAGGTTATTTCTCTCCTGCAAGGTATTCAAAGAATGACATTTTGTTATTGAGCAGAAAGTAGCTTATCTACAGGAATAGGTCTTTTCCAACAATGAGATTCCAGAGATTAGAATTTCAAGGAGTCCATTGACTTACTAGATGTTTACCTAAGGGAAATATAGGAATGTTTATCCAGAATATCCTTATTCCTGACAGGCAGAGAGATTAAAAATATGACAGAGTAGGGACTGAGGAGATTTAAAGTCCAATTTGAGACCACCAATGTTGGCCTGCATGTTATTCTGACTGACATGTGCTCGTATCGACAAATACATGGAAAGAGTGGAAGAACTGGAGAGATGACCCACCACAGCTGAGTAGATACAGAAAATACAGTAGGAGGCAACTTGTCCTCAGGTACAGCCCAAGAATTAATTGCTCTCTGGGACTTTAATCCTTTCTTTCAGATCCAAATCTCCTTCTCTTATAGTTCCTCCATGCTCCACAGGTCTCTGTAAGTGCCTGATTTCTCCAGCCTTATACTGACATCATTTTGAGCCTCAGGTTCCTCTGACAACAAGCACCACAACATCTGGAGTCTTCACCACTCAGGGCTCCTAACTGAAAGTTTGCATGCATCAGGGCAGCAGAATACAATCCATTTCATAAAAAGAGGCCTTCATGCCTTCAAGTTCTTTCTCTTTATATTAGGCATAATCTCAAGAAGGGGTATACCTGACATGTGTCCTTGTGGGCTTCCATTGCTGCCTATTTACCATGTGTGAGATAAACTCAGTCTGGTGGCTTTGGTCAAGTGGCCAGGCACTTTTTAAACACTTGTATTGTCCGTTTCTATCCTGATCATTTTTTGATACTTCCATATTTTTGTGAAGAATTTGGCTCAGAAACTTCTTTCAGCAGCAAGCTTAAGTTACTTTCTTATGCTCTCAATCATCACTCTTTCTTCTGGGTCATCAGGGCTGAGTTAAAGATGAACTTAGGATCAACCTTTCATACCTAAATGCTATTCATGACACGTTGATGGGGCTAAACACATGCGTCAGCACCTAGGAGAACTGGCTGAACACTTTCATTTTCAGGCAAATTTTATCATTTAAATTGCCCTGAATTCCTCAATTTTACATGACAATATGTTTACAATGTGAAAAGAAGACTATATTTTGTTGATGTAATATCTCAATTACTCTTATTTAAGCATCAGGGAAACAGAACTGTAGGAAAGGTTTTTGGTGTCCAAAGGTGGCAACCAGACCTCAATCATCATATTAAGAGGGCAAAAGAAGGCGACTAGCACACACAGTTTCTGAGCGGTGGGATACCTGTACTTCTGAGTTGGTGAATGGAAGGACCCCTAACCCAGGAAAACCACGGTGAGGCTTTATGAACAACAGGGAACATTGCAGGAGGTGAAAACTTTGGTCTCAGGTCACCCGGGGACTTGTTTGGGGAAGGAGAGAAATGATCCTTTGTTCTTGCGGCACTCCCTTCCCCCAGACCTCCTTCCTCCTCAGCACAGCAGCACAGAGGACTCAGCTTTCTCAGCGCAGACCTAACTGCCTGGGGTATACAGCCGCTGAGACGGAGCCCCAAGCACTTTAGCGGCAGACAAAAGCCAGCAGTACGTGTCCTGGAGTCCCAGATTCGCGCAGCTGCTGCACCATCCTCCCAGGGCGCGAATCTGCTAGACACCATACTAGCTCCGCAGGAACGCCATCACTGATGGTACGGCCCGCCCAATCCCACAGTGACAGAGAATACGCTATATACTCACCAAAACCAGGCAGAAACGTCATACAACCTGGACACACCAGGCGCTGGGCATCCCAAGCTTGGAGAGCACAACGAAGAGACCCCAGGACTTCCTAGAAAGCATTGGGACTAGTGACCCAGTCTCCAGTTACAGCGGGACATGGCGGCGGAGCAGCACTGACTGGCGGGGCACCACAGCCCTCCAGTTTAAGACTAACCAGGGCCAAACCAGAGAACAGAGAGCCTGGTTACCCCATCCCTGCTGAAGTGACCACCCTGAAATCTCCAGCTGCAGCAAGACCTCAGAACCTGGCAGTGACAGCAGCACAGAACTGGCAGAGCACATCAAAGAAGCAGGGCCAAACCAGAGAGCAGAGAGCCCCGGATATCACGATCTCTGCCAAGAGACCTGCCTGTAAGTGAGTGCACCCTTGAGAATCTGCAGTTCCCCAGATCCTGGGTCCTTCTAAATCAGAAGCCAGGCATTGAAAATCCCAAAATCGATGGATACTCCAATTCAGCAGAAGCACATGAAAATGATTTTAAAGCCATGCTTGCCCAATTATTTGAGGCTCATAAGGAGGAAATGAACAAGTCTTTCAAAGAGATAGCCAGTCAATTGGAGGCAAAGAAAGAAGAAATAGACAATATCCTTAAAGAAACACAGGCAAACATAGCCAAACAAATAGATACACAAGTAGAGGAAAAATTAGTGGCATATAAGAAGGTAATTAAAAAAGAAACAAAGGCCATCGTAGAGAGACAGGAATCCAAATTCAAACACATGAAAGAAATGGTGCAAGGCATGAAAACAGAATTAGAATCAATAAAGAAAACACAAAATGAGAAAACCCTTGAGCTGGAGAACTTGGAGAAAAGATCAGGAACCACAAAAGTAAGCATCACCAACAGAATACAAGAGATGGAAGAGAGAATCTCTGGAGCTGAAGACACACTTGCAGAAATGGATACTTCTCTCAAAGAAAAAGTAAAATCAGAAAAGTTCCAATCACAAAATATCCAAGAAATCAAGGATGCTATGAAAAGACAAAATCTAAGAATAATAGGAATTCATGAAAAAGAAGACTCCAGACTCCAAGGTCCAGAAAATATTTTCAAGAAAATCATAGAAGAAAAATTTCCCAAGTTAAAGAAAGAGATGTCCATAAATATACAAGAGGCCTACAGAACTCCAAATAGACTAGACCAGAAAAGAAACACATCACGTCACATCATAGTCAAAACACTAAATCTACAGAACAAAGAAAAGATATTAAAAGCGGCAAGGGAAAAAGGCCAAGTAACATATGAAGGTAGACCTATCAGAATCACACCGGACTTCTCAACAGAAACTATGAAAGCCAGAAGGGCCTGGGCAAGTATCATGGAGACTCTAAGAGATCACAAATGTCAACCCAGACTACTATACCCTGCAAAGCTTTCAATCAACATAGATGGAGAAAACAAAATATTCCATAACAAAACTAAATTTACACAATATCTACACAGCAAACCATCCCTACAGAAGATACTAGAAGGAAAACTCCAATCCAATGAAAACAAATTCACCCAAGAAAACAGGGCATACAGATAATATCCCAACAAAAATGAAAAGAAAACAAAGCAATGAAACAGGGTTAGATCACCGACTCCATTACAAAAGGAACTAACATGCATTGGTCACTATTATCTATCAATATCAATGGACTCAACTCACCAATAAAAAGACACAGGCTAACAGAATGGTTAAGGAAACAGGATCCAACATTCTGTTGCATCCAAGAAAACACACCTATGCAACAAAGATAAACACTACCTCAGAGTAAAGGGCTGGAAAACTGTTTTTCAAGCAAATGGTTCCAGAAAACAAGCTGGAGTAGCCATCCCAATATCTAATAAAATAGACTTTCAACCCAAGTTAATCAAAAAAGATAAGGAGAGCCACTATATTCTCATCAAAGGAAAAATCCACCAAGAGGACATCACAATCTTGAATATCTATTCC
>JAEOAE010004305.1:0-19119 GCA_036365155.1 Meriones psammophilus
TAAGTGGAGAAGAAAAGAAAAGTGATATAACTAGCTTGGTAGGAAGGCACATGAGCAGGGTTTCCCAGGTAAGAACAGACAGGCAAAGCAAAGCATTGTGAACTAAGTACAAGAAGAACATAGAAAAGTTATATCTAGCGTTGTACAGAAGAGCACATGAACATGCCTCCAAGGTAAGAACAGAAAGGGACAGCACAGCGTTGTAAACTAAGTTCATAAAAAACATTAAAAATTTTCCTCACTATGGTGAGAAGAAAGAAAAGTGATATATCTGGCGTAAGTCAGAACAACACATAAAAAGAATATCTCTCAAGTTAACAACAGAAGGCAAAGCACAGCAGTGTGAACTAAGTACATGAAATCAGGTAACAATGTTATTGAACTAAGGTTGAGGAAGAAACAGAACAGTGATATATCGGGGTAGTAAGAAAAGCATATATACATATTTACATGATAGGGCAAAGAAAAACACAGCATTCAGAGTACAGGAAAAACTGAAGCAGTGTTTCTGAACTAAGATGAAGAAAACAGAACAATATTATATCTAGCATAGTTGAAAGAGCACATAAAGGTGTCTCCAAAGTAAGAAAAAGACAGTGTAGTGAACTAAGTACAGGTTAGTATCTATATATTTTGTTGATGGTTTTTTGTTTTGTTTATTTTTGTTTGGTTTTTGTTTTTGTTTTTGTTAGTTGAAACAAAGGTTTTTCGAGAAAGAATACCATCTGCAAAAGCAGGTTAAAATCAGGGATCTGCCTGCCTCTGCATTCTTCAGGGTGCTGGGCTAAAGAGAATGCACCACCACACCCAGCTTGGCTTCCTTGTATTTCTTAATTCAGGAAGGCATTTTGTTTTTCTTCTTCTAGTTTTTATATTCTTTATTCTATATTTATTCTTTATCATATATTTAGTACCATTTACAAATCTATCTCTCTCACCTCTGTGGTATGTGTTTGAGAGAGAGAGGAATCTCTGTGTGATGTGTGTCTTTCTTTTTCTTCTCCCGTCAGCCCTTGCTTGACTGCATAGAATAAACAAACAAGCAAACAAAATGCATGAAAACAAAACAGCAGCAGCAGCAACAGCAACAACAAGAACAAAAGCAAACAGGCCTTCTCTTTGTTTCAAGGTACTAGTCTCCCAGAGTGAGTGGCAGAGGCAGCCACCTGTATAGGAGGAAAAATAAAGCTAAAACAAAACAAAACAAATCAAACAAACAGACACAAAACCAAAAGCTTGTTTTGTTTTTTTGATTTCACATTCATATTTATTTTAAAATGTTGCTAGCTCTCTGTCTCTCAGAGACATAGAGAGAGAGAGAGAAGAAGAGAGAGATGATGTAGAGAAGTTTGTATCAAATAAAATAAATAACTAGATAATAAATAACCAAACAAATAATAAATGGATAAAAAAGATAGATAAATAAATAGAATTTGGCTGCTGGAGTGGCTCAGTGGTTGGAAGCACATGGTCTGGTGCTTCTCAGATCCACACTCAACTCCCACACACATGGCAGCTCAGGACCTTCGGTTCCCAGGTCTTCTGACACCCTCATACTAACACACATGAAATAAAGACCAATAAGTAAAACAAATTCAGAAAGAAATGAGAAGTTTCCAAAGGGTGAAAAAACTGTGGTGAGTCATCTACTCGGTATGAAAAGACAGCCAATAGAGAGACATCTTCTCAAAAAACTTGTATCCAACAAAACAGAAATAAAAAATTAAAACATAGGACAGGCATGGTGAGGCATGACTGTCATCCCAGGCTCTCAGGGGGTCAGAGAGGAGGCAAGTGGATCTCTCTGAGTTCCAGGCCAGCCTAGTCTACAAAACCAAAACTACAAGGCTGAAAAACAAACAAACAAAAAAAAACAGAAACAAACCAAAGCAACAAATAAATAAATGGGTGAATGGATAAATAAATAAAGCAAGCAAACACACACACACACACACACACACACACACACACACACACACACAAACAACCAGAAAGAACAATTCAGCAACAAGCTGGGGAGAGACAAGAGGCTCACAGCAAATATTGTTTCTCTGACTCTCTGTCTCTGTCTCTCTCTCTTTGTCTGTCTGTCTCTGTGTCTCTCACAGACACACATACCCTGAAAAGAGATAGAGAAACAGAGAAGAGATAGAGAATTGAGATTGAGAAAGAAAGAGAGAGAGAGAGAGAGAGAGAGAGAGGACAGGAACACTTTCCAAACATCTGTTTAATAAATATTCACAGGTCGATAACCTTGTTAGCATCAGAAGAGTCGTAAGGAACATCTCATGTTCAAGCACGTGAATGCTCAGAATGTGTCCTTCGTCTTTTTCTAAGCCTGTTAATGTTTCTGTGAGAAGTCGATCATCTCAAGAAAGACACCTAACTTCTTTAAGGTGTTTCACATGCACCCACATCTTTGAATATGTCGGTACACTATTGTACAGCTGCTCTGAACGTGACTTTCCAAACATTTGTTATATTATCAGTTATAGAAACAAAAGCAAGTGGGATATGGTGGCAATGTTTCTCTGGGCCACGGTGGGTGGTTTTTCTAGCAATGAATCAAGTTGAATGTCGGCAGAAAGCAAAGAAAGCCTTTAACCAAAGCTCAGTATGCACACACCAAACACTTGTTTGGGGTGTCCGGATACATCAGTGAACTTGTTTAGTGTCTTATGGATGAAATCACTCACTCCTGTGTGAAAGCAAGTGAATACAGCCCCATCAGGATGAAAATGAAAGAGAATAACAAAGAGAGCTCCATGCCATTCTGTGGAAAGCTGAGACTCAGACGCCACTAGATAGGCGTTGACATTCCACCTCAAACTGTAAACAGCCTCAGTACATTATCTTAAATTGTGTAAGCACGCTAACTAACGCTGGGCCCGTCTATCAGGCGGGTAAAGTGAGCAGCCAATCAGGTATTGACACGTCACTTAGAGTGCGACCAGGGCTTATATTTTCCATCTATAATCTCATAAATACTTTTATTCTCCATCTGGGACTTTTCCACATCATTATTGAGTCCTTCCTTCAGCCCACCTGATTCCTTCTTTACACTAACCCATCATGGTGTTCTCTTCCCATCCATTTTCTTTCTGTGATTCTCCTGTCCTCAAAAGCCCGAACCTTCGCCATGCCTACCCGTTCTGCTCTGCCCAGGTATAGACTGTTTAATTAGCCACTCAGGTTTACACAACAAGGATAGGCATATCCACTCAGTAACCAGAACTTGAGGGCCAGTAACATGCATCAGACCAACCTCAACAGTTCAGGAAGCTTTCCTTGAAGAATGTCTCCCATTAAGATTGTAAGCCAGGCTCATAGGGAACATAGAACAGCTTGTCTAGAAGAAGGCAGGGATCACCCTCCCAAATGGCATGTAAGCAAGGTTGAATTCCCTGCCCCTTCACAAGATGGATTCTCACTGTATTTGCCTAATTGGACCTGGAAGTTTGCTATGGAGACTAGGCTGGCCTTGTACTCACAGAGATCCCTGTATCTGCCTCAGGAGTCTTGAACTCCTTAGGGAGCCTTGAAATCAGGCTCAAGTGAAACTCCTGCCTTTGGCTCAAGATAGTTAATATTGTCATCTTGATTAGACTGAGAGACACTTAGGATTAATAAAGAACACTTCTGGGTATTCCTGTGAGGAGAACCACTCCTAACCCTGAATCTAGTAGACAGTTCCATTCACAATGCAGGGGCCTGGATGGAATAGAAGTGGAAGAAGAGAAAGACAGCCAGAGAGTGATGGAAGCTTCTTCCTCAGCTGGGCAGTTGCCGCTGTCTGTGGGCATCACCTACAGCTTCTTCAGCTTTTGGTGAGTGCCAAGAGGCTGTCAGACACTGCCAGGCCTCTAAGTTAGCTTCTTACACCGAGGCCTACAACAGTAACTGCGTTGGAGTTACAAAAACTCAGGCGACAGCTGGTTCTGATGGTGCACTCTTCAGTCCCAGCACTCTGGAGGCAAAGGCAGGAAGATCTTTGCGAGTTTGAGGGCAGCCTATTCTACATAGTGAGTTCCAGGATACCCCAGGACTACATCCAGACCTTGTTTCAAATAAAACAGAACAAAACAAAAGCCACTTGTCTAGAGGCTGGAGAGACGGCTCCTCTGTTAGAGTATTCACTGTTCAATATGAAAACACCCATATGTAGACAGCCATGTTCATTTCAGAGGAAGAAATTAAAACAGGAAAAGGTTAGGGAGCTTTTATTAGGCTCGATCATATGGTGATGGGATTGTTTGGTTTTAGGCCTTTATATCTGCATGGAAACCTGATCATATTACAGTCACAGTTCCTTTCTGACCTTTGTCTTAGTCAACAATGTGTTCTAAACTATTCATCGGTTGGAATTTGGAACATAAAAACAAAAACAAAACATAAAATAAAATAAAAATCATCTAAAGGTAGACATCCTAAGGCTGGCAAAAGAACTGTTTTATAAATTCTGCCTACTTGCTACTTAACATGATTTCCCCCTCAAGATGGCTTGTCCTCCAGTCATCATATTTCCATTCCACCCCAACAGAAAGGACAAAGAAATGCTTCAACCAAGAACACTCTGTGGATGTGGTACCTATTTATTTTCCTTACAACAGACTGTCACAGGAGAATTTAGTCATTATGATACCTAGTTATAAAGCTGGGTAGGGTGGAAAATGTCTTTATTTTCTGTGCCCACATGTCCAAATGAAACCACTATATATATATATATATATATATATATATATATATATATATATATATATATATATATGTTGACAGGTCTTGCTACGTTACTGAAGTCCTAAACTCTAAGAAATTATAGTTAAACTGAGCCTAGAGGAATAGAAGTTGTGCAAATCAGGAAGAGAGAGCATTCCCGCACAGAGACGACACACACGAAGGGCAAAGGGACTTGCAGGTTATATACAGTCAGAGTGATAGTATAAGACGAAGGCTGTGAGCTGGGTATGGTGTATGCATCTGTAACCCCAGAATTTAGCAGGCTGACACAGGGTGACTGCAGCAAATCGAGACCAGCTCAGGCTGCTGATTGAGAAGTCTTGTCTCAAAACGTAACCTAAAAAACGGAAACGGTGGAGGTGACAGATAGAGACGGGAAAGCAGGAGTGAATGTGAAGGGATGAGTTATTCCACTGGCTTACGAAGGAGGTGGAAAAAGGAGCTGGTTCGTGGTTTTGTTATGTTTGTTCTCTTTTTCTGAAACAAGGCCTTGGCTAGCCTCCAACTCAAGAGAGATCCATCTGCTTCTGCCTCCTGTGTGCTGGGATTAAAGCTTTTGCCACCCTGCCTGACAGTTTTTAATTAAAGTGGTATCTTAAAGTGAAGTGGTATCCATGGAAACAGTAATGAGGTAGGTTACAGTTTTATTTAAAAAGCAGGATTTAGGGTCAGGTGTGTTGTAGATATAAACATGTTTTTGTTTTAACCCCAGGAGTGGGATGTGAGAATGATTCAGACAGTCCACAGATGCACATGATTTGTCTCCTGTGGGTTCTGAGCGGAGCTCTTTGCCAGCTGCAGCCTGTTTAAATCCGAGAACTCTGGAGAGAGAATAAATGCCAGAGCCCAGAGAGTGTTGGGGAGCTCTGAGAAAGAGCAAGGGTGTTGTGGCTCCCCCGATACACACCCCCCCCCCAGGCTCCTGTTGCTGTTGTTGCAGTGAGACAGGAAGTTGGAGATCTCATGAATTGGGGATTGGACTGGTTCCAAGGAATCGTAACCCCAGCCAGAAGGAGGCAACGAAGAGAACTGTGTCCCCTCTTCCACTAGCTCTTTCTCTCTCCTGCCTGGTGTTGGAGTGCTGGAATGGATTGGGGTAAAGTAGGGACAAAGAGATATAAAAAATGTAGATAATTTTTTTTTTAAAGTACAGAAACATAGGTGACTTGGCTCAGCACTGAATTAAGGGCACTTGCTTTACCCCCTAGTTATCTGTGTTTGGTTCCCAGAACCCACATCAAGGTGTAAGGTGGGAAATGACACCATAAAGTTGTCCAATAGAATACGAGCATACACCATACAAACTCAATACTAACACAGAAAACATAGAAATTGAGATTTAAGGGTTAGGGTGAGGGTTGGGTGAGGAGTTTGGGGTTAGGGTTGGGTTAGGGTTAGAGGGTTAGAGTTCCCTGTTGTCATGATGTTTTTTTTGGAATGTAGACACTTTACCCTTGTTCATTCAAATGCTGATTTCTCTCCCCCATTATCAGGTTTCACTCCAAACTTGCATTGTGATGCTTATTCTAGGCATCACCTGTCTTAAATTTATGTAAACATGGCACCATTTGTTCTTTACACTGTCAATTGAAACAGCAGCCACAGTGTTGAGCAATAGAGAGGATAGGGTGGGACATCCTGGTTCAGAGTGGGAGGAGAGGAAGGAGGAGGAGGCAGGAGGAGGAGGAGAGGAAGGAAGCAGGAGGAGGAGGAGGAACGGAAGGAGGAGGAGAGGAAGGAGGAGAAGCGGTAGGAGGCTTGCAGGAGAGGTCTTGGAACAACGGGGAAATGAAGCGGACCTAAGACATCACTAGCAGCAAGTAATGGATGAATCTGAATGGCAGAAAACTGCGGGCTTGGAGGATAAGGATGAGTAACTATTGCCTGGCACTGGGCTCTAGGTTAACTGAAAGAATCCTACTCTGGTGTGGTGATGTGGTTATACAGCTGTTTAGGATTAACTGCAGCTTTACTAAAAGATATATCAATAGTAAATATTAATAAATAAATGAAAAAGTTCGAGGTTAGGGTTAGAGGGTTCGGGTTTGGGTTGGGGATCTGGCTTGGCCTCAGTCTCGGACTCCACCTTGGGCTTGGGTGCGGCTCGGGCTTGGGGTAAGGGTTAGAGGGTTATGGGTTAGAGGTTAGGGAGTTAGGGTTAGGGTTAGAGGTAAAAGTTTAGGGGTTAGGGGTTAATATTGGGGTTAGGGGTTAGGGTTAGGGGTTAGAGTTACGATTAGGGTTGTTAGGGTTAGGGGTGAGGTGTTAGGTGAGGGGGTTAGGGTTAGGGCTTGGGCTAGGGCTGGGGCTGGGGCTGGGGCTGGGGATGGAGGCTAGGGCTGGAGCTAGGGGCCTAGGGGGCTAGGGGCTAGGCTAGGGGGGCCAGAAGGCTAGGGCTGGGGCTAGGGGGCAGGGGCCAGGGCCAGAGGGGCTGGGCCAGGGGCTGGGGGCCAGGGCTGGGGCCAGGACTCAGGACCAGGCTAAGGGGCCAGGGGCCAGGGGGCCAGGGCTAGTGGGCTAGGGGGATAGGGCTAGGGGGCTAGGGCTAGGGGGCTAGGGTTAGGCCTAGGGGGCTAGGGCTGGGGCTAGGGGGATAGGGCTAGGGGGCTAGGGTTAGGGCTGAGGCTAGGGGGCTAGGGGGCTAGGGCTGGGGCTAGGGCTAGGGCTAGGCCTAGGGGGCTAGGGCTAGGGGCGCTAGGGGCTAGGGGCCAGGAGGCCAGGGCTAGGGGCCAGGCTAGGGCTGGGGACTAGGCAAGGGGCCAGGGGCTTGCAGGCTAGGGCTAGGGAGCTAGGGCTAGGGTTAGGGTTAGGGTTAGAGGTTAGGGTTAGGTTTAGGGGGTCAAGGGTTAGGGTCAGGGGTCAGGGCCAGTGCCAGGGTCAAGGGAGGACCAGGGACACCAGGGCCAGGGCCAGGGCTGCCAGGGCCAGGGCTGCTAGGGCCAGGGCCAGGGCTGCCAGGGCAAGGGGTAGGGCTGTCAGGGCCAGGGCCAGGGCTGTCAGGGTCAGAGCGAGGGCTGTCAGGGTCACGGTCAGTGCTGTCAGGGTCAGGGTCAGGGCTGTCAGGGTTAGGGATAGGGTTAGGGGTTAGCTGTTAGGGTTAGGGGTTAGGATTAGGGGGTCAAAGGTTAGGGTCAAGGGTCAAGGGTCAGAGCCAGGGCTAGGGATGCCAGGGCCAGGGCCTGGGCCAGGGAGAGGGCTGCAAGGGCTGCCAGGGCCAGGGCGGTCAGGGCTATCAGGGCCACGGCCAGGGCTTCCAGGTCCAGGGCTGTCAGAGTCAGGGCCAGGGCTGTCAGGATCAGGGCCAGGGCTGTCAGGGCCAGGGCCAGGGCTGTCAGGGCCAGGGCCAGGGATGTCAGGGCCAGGGCCAGGGCTGTCAGGGTCAGGGACAGGTCTGTCAGGGTGTTGGAAGCCGCTTGATCGTCTTGCCAGCAGAAACGCACGCGGGCACAAGGGTCCTTCTGCAACAAGCCTTTATTACAGTCAATCAATGAAAGGAGGAGAGGAGAGCGGGCCTGGCCACTTCGCTGGCACGGGTGGCACTCGCATTGCCCAAAGGGCATCATGGCGTCCCGCGGGCCGCGGCCAGGGCGGGCAAGTTCCAGGAGGGGAGAGGGGGAGGAGGAGAAGGAGGAGAGCGCCAGGGCCCAGAAGTGGCGCTGTTTATATAAGCCCTGGTGGCACCTAAGTGACGTGTCAATACCCTGATTGGCTGCTCACTCTTTAACCCGCCTGATGACTCGGGCCCAGCGTGCTTAGCGTGCTTATGCAATTTGCGCAACCCACGCATGCATACTGGAGGGTTTTTTTTACAGTTTTGAGGGCAAAATGTCAGCGCCACTTAGCTGTGTCTGAGTCTCAGCTCTCCACATCCCCCTTTTGTTTTAATAAATGAAAACTGCCTTAAAGCTTATAAGCCTGGCACAGGAGAGCCCTAAGCTTGATCAAGCGAGCTCCTTCTTTGGGGTAAGCGATCAAGAGATTTAGATCACTTCCTTACCCCACCAGGTGCAATGGAGACAAGTCCACTGGGTGCAGGGGTTGAGGGAGAAGATTAAAAAAGGAGGTGACACCAAATCCCGTGCAATGGAATAAAATTCCAGGGAGTGCAAGGGCTGTCATCCTCCTATCTAGGTACCATAGCCGCTTAGGCAAAGGCAACATTGACTTAGATCACTCATCGACTCAGTGCAATGGGTAAAACCCCTGAGGTGCATCAACTGAGTATCACAGTCTGTTTTAATTTTTTAACATGCATAACCAAATTTTGGGAGATGATCCTTGTTTCAAGGCCACAAGTGTTTGCGAGATCGCGACCTAGTCACGTTTATGTTGGGTATTGAGTTAGCAGAACAACCAGAATAAAAACACTAAGCCCCAACATAGTGCTGCACCAAACATTCCAACCCCCACCCAATCTTAAAGTAAGAAAAGGCAGAAGAAACCCAGGGTAATAAGCCATCTGTGGGCTATGAATCCACTCGAGTAGAATTAGTGGTCATCCTCGCCACCCTTGACTCTTCAAGTGGTAGCAGGTGTATCTGTTGAAAGATCATCTTCAGCTGTCACCAGCTTTCGCGTGAGGTGCTCCGGTACCCAGAATGGATTGTTTTCTTCCTGTGGGAAAACACAGACAGCTCCCCTGGATCTTATTAAGTTAGGATCCGGGCCTTTCCATTGACCAGTTAAGACATCCTTCCATTTGATCATGTCCTTGGGCCTATTAGGCCCTAAGCATTGGCGATCAGCCACCGAATGGCCTTGACTGTCCAAATTCAAAAACTTGAGTGTGAAGAGTGCCAAGGAAATGGTCACTCGTGGCACTGAGGGCAGAGCCTCCTGGACTCTCCCTTTTGTTTTATTAAGTAGGATTTTAGGGTGCGGTGAGCATGTTTAATAATACCCTGACTTTGAGGGTTATATGGGAGACCCGTTAGATGGGTCACTTTTATTGGATGACAAAACTGTCCAAATTTTTGAGAAGTATAGGCCGGCCCATTGGCAGTTTTTAGAATTTGGGGCTTTCCCCAGGCACTCCATGCCTCTAGGCAATGTTGAATATCATGGGCTGCCTTTTCTCCAGTCAGGGGAGAAACAAACACAACTCCAGAGCAAGTATCAACAGAAACATGCAAATATTGAAGTTTACCAAAAAATGAAATGTGAGTCACATCCATCTGCCACACTTGTAGTGGACGGATTCCACTGGGATTTATCCCAACATGAGGCATAGGTAAGAACTGACAACAATTTTGACATTGGGTAACGATATCTCTAGCTTCTTTTCTAGTTATGTCAAATCGATGATGCAATGTCTCAGCTATAACATGAAAACTTTTATGAAACTCCTTAGCCAATTTTAAATTTGAATTAATGTTAGGTTAGGTTAGGGTTAGAGGGTTAGGTTAGGGATAAGGTTAGGGCTGGTGTTGGGGTTGGGGTTGTGGTTGGGATTGGGCTTAGGTTATGGTTATTGTTAGGGTTAGGTTAGGGTTAGTGGTCAGGTCGGGTCAGAGTCAGGGTAAGTGTCAGGGTCAGGGTTAGGGTTAGGGGGGTTAGGGTTAAGGTTAGGGGTTAAGGTTAGGGTTAGGGGTTAAAGTCAGGGTTAGGGTTAGGGTTAGGGGGTACGATTAGGGTTAGGGTTAGTGTTAGGGTTAGGGGGTTAGGGTTAGGGTTAGGGTAACGGTCAGGTCAGGGTCAGGTTAGGTTTAGGTCTTGGGCTGGGGCTAGGGCTGGGGCTGTGGCTGGGGCTGGAGGCTTGGGCTGGAGCTAGGGGTTTGTGCTAGGGCTAGGGGGCTAGGAGACTAGGGATGGGGATAGGGGCTGGGGGCTGGGGCTGGGGGGCCAGGGCTGGGGCTAGGGGCTAAGGCTGGGGCCAGCACCAGGAGTAGGGCTAGGGGCTAGGGGGGCCAGGGCCAGGTGGCTGGGGGGCTAGGGGGCTGGGGCACAGGGACTAGGATAGGACTAGGGGGCCAGGCTGGGACAAGGGGGGATAGGGCTAGGGGTTAGGGCCAGGGCTGAGGCTAGGGGACTAGGGGGGCCAGGGCTGGTGCTAGGCTAGGGCTAGGGGCCAGGTCCAGGCCAGGGGCCAGGCTGGGGCTGGGGGGGTGTTGGGGCCCAGGACTAGGGCTAGGACCAGGCCGCTAAGGCTAAGGGGCTAGGGCCAGAGGGTTGGGATAGCGGGCTAGGCCAGTGGGCCAGGCCAGGTTTGGGGTTAGGGTTAGGGGTCAAGGGTTAGGGTCAAGTGTCAGGGCCAGGGTCAGGGTCAGAGTCAGGCCAGGACCAGGGTCGCCAGGGCCAGGGCCAGGGCAGCCAGGGCCAGGACAAGGGCTGCCAGGGCCAGGGCCAGGGCTGTCAGGGCCAGGTCAGGGGCTGTCAGGTTAGGGTTAGGGTTAGGGGTTAAGGGTTAGGGTTAGGGGTTAGGGTTAGGGGGTCAAAGGTTAGGGTCAAGGTTCAAATGCCAGAGCCAGGGCCATGGCTGCCAGGGCCAGGGCCACGGCCAGGGAGAGGGCTGCAAGGGCTGCCAGGGCCAGGGCGGTCAGGGCTATCAGGGCCACGGCCAGGGCTGCCAGGGCCAGGGCTGTCAGGATCAGGGCCAGGGCTGTCAGGGCCAGGGCCAGGGCTGTCAGGGCCAAGGCCAGGGCTGTCAGGGCCAGGGCCAGGGCTGTCAGGGCCAGGGCCAGAGCTGTCAGGCACAAGGGCCAGAGCTGTCAGGGCCAGGGCCAGGTCTGTCAGGGTGTTGGAAGCCGCGTGATTCGTCTCGCTGGCAGAAACGCACGCGGGCACAAGGGTCCTTCTGCAACAAGCCTTTATTACAGTCAATCAAGGAAAGGAGGAGAGGAGAGCGGGCCCGGCCACCTTGCGGGCACAGGCGGTGTTTGCATTGGCAGACAGACACCGTGGCGTCCCGAGGGCCATGGCAAGGGCGGGCAAGCCTCGGGCGGGGAGAGGGGGAGGAGGAGAGGGAGGAGAGCGCCAGGGCCCAGAAGTGGCGCTGTTTATATAAGCCCTGGTGGCACCTAAGTGACGTGTCAATACCCTGATTGGCTGCTCACTCTTTACCCCGCCTGATGACATGGGCCCAGCGTTCTTAGCGTGCTTATGCAATTTGCGCAACCAGCGCATGCGTACTGGAAGTTTTTTTTTAAAGTTTTGAGGGCAAAATGTCAGCACCACCTACTGTCGTCTGAGTCTCACCTCTCCACATCCCCCTTTTGTTTTAATAAATGAAAACTGCCTTAAAGCCTATAAGCGTGGCACAAGAGAGCCCTAAGCTTGATCAAGCGAGCTCCTTCTTTGGGGAGTAAGCGATCAAGAGCTTTAGATCACTTCCTTACCCCACCAGGTACAATGGAGACAAGTCCTCTCGGTGCAGGGGCTAAGAGAGAAGATTTAAACAGGAGGTGACACCAATTCCGTGCAATGGAATAAAATTCCAGGGAGTGCAAGGGCTGTCATCCTCCTATCTAGGTACCATAGCCGCTTAGCCAAAGGCAACATTGACTTGGATCACTCATAGACTCAGTGCAATGGGTAAAACCCCTAAGGTGCATCGACTGAGTGTCACAGTCTGTTTTAATTTTTTAACATGGATAACCAAATTTTGGGAGACGATCCTTGTTTCAAGGCCACAAGTGTTTGCGAGATCGCGACCTAGTCACGTTTATGTTGGGTATTGAGTTTGCAGAACAACCAGAGTAAAAACACTAAGCCCCAATATAGTGCTGCACCAAACATTCCAACCCCCACCCAATCTTAAAGTAAGAAAAGGCAGAAGAAACCCAGGGTAATAAGCCATCTGTGGGTGATGAATCCACTCGAGTAGAATTAGTGGTCATCCTCGCCACCCTTGACTCTTCAAGTGGTAGCAGGTGTATCTGTTGAAAGATCATCTTCAGCTGTCACCAGCTTTCGCGTGAGGCGCTCTGGTACCCAGAATGGATTGTTTTCTTCCTGTGGGAAAACACAGACAGCTCCCCTGGATCTTATTAAGTTAGGATCCGGGCCTTTCCATTGACCAGTTAAGACATCCTTCCATTTGATCATGTCCTTGGGCCTATTAGGCCCTAAGCAGTGGAGATCAGCCGCCGAATGGCCTTGACTGTCCAAATTCAAAAACTTGAGTGTGAAGAGTGCCAAGGAAATGGTCACTCGTGGCACTGAGGGCAGAGCCTCCTGGACTCTCCCTTTTGTTTTATTAAGTAGGATTTTAGGGTGCGGTGAGCATGTTTAATAATACCCTGACTTTGAGCGTTATATGGGAGACCCCTTAGATGGGTCACTTTTATTAGATGACAAAACTGTCCAAATTTTTGAGAAGTATAGGCCGGCCCATTGTCAGTTTTTAGAATTTTGGGCTTTCCCCAGGCACTCCATGCCTCTAGGCAATGTTGAATAACATGGGCTGCCTTTTCTCCAGTCAGGGGAGAAGCAAACACAACTCCAGAGCAAGTATCAACAGAAACATGTAAATATTGAAGTTTACCAAAAAATGAAATGTGAGTAACATCCATCTGCCACACTTGTAGTGGACGGATTCCACTGGGATTAATCCCAACATGAGGCATAGGTAAGAACTGACAACAATTTTGACATTGGGTAAGGATATCTCTATCTTCTTTTCTAGTTATGTCAAATCGATGATGCAATGTCTCAGCTGTAACTTGAAAACTTTTTATGAAACTCCTTAGCCAATTCTAAATTTGAATTAATGTTAGGGTTAGGGTTAGGGTTAGGGTTAGGTTAGGGTTAGGGTTAGGGGTTGGGGTCAGGCCAGGTTAAGGTTAGGGTTAGGGTTAGAGGTTAGGTTAGTGATAGGCTGTGGTTGTGGCTGTGGCTGGGGTTGGGGTTATGGTTATGGTTAGGTTAGGGTTAGGTTAGGTTATGGTTAGCGGTTGGGGTTATGGTTAGGGTGCGTTAGGCGTTAGGTGTTAGGTTAGGGTTAGGGGTTAGGTTAGGTTAGGGTTTAGGTTTTGGGGTTTAGGGTTAGGGTTAGGGGTTAGGTTAGGGTTAGGGTTAGGTTAGTGGTCAGGTCAGGTCAGAGTCAGTGTCATTGTCAGGGTCAGGTTTAGGTTTAGGGGGTTAAGGTTAGGGTTAGGACAGGTTAGGGTTGGGGGGTTAATGTCAGGTTAGGGTTAGGGTTAGGGGGCAGTTAGGTTAGTGTTAGTGTTAGAGGGGTTAGGGTTAGGGTTAGTGTTAGGTTAGGGGGTTAGGTTAGGGTTAGGTCACGGTCAGGTTCAGGTCAGGTTAGGTTTAGGTCTAGGGCTAGGGCTAGGGCTGGGGCTGAGGCTGGGGCTGGTGGCTTGGGCTGGAGCTAGGGGCTAGGTGGCTAGGGCTGGGGCTAGGGGCCAGGAGACTAGGGATGGGGCTAGGGGCTAGGGGCTAGGGCTGAGGGCTTGGACTAGGGCCAGGGCTAGGCTTGGATAGGGGCTAGAGATAGGCCAGGGCCAGGGGGGGCTAGGGGCTAGGGGGGCTAGGCTAGGGCTGAGGCTAGGGATCTAGGGGGGCCAGGGCTGGTGCTAGGGCCAGGCCAGGGCTGGGGGCTCGGGCTCGGCCAGGGGCTAGGGCTGGGGCTAGGGTGCTAGTGTTGGGGCCCAGGACTAGGGGCTAGGACAGGCGGCCAGGGGCTAAGGGGGCGAGGGCTAGGGGTTGGGCCAGAGGGCTAGGCCAGTGGGCTAGGGCCAGGGTTAGGGGTTAGGGTTAGGTCAGGGTTAGGGGTCAAGGGTTAGGGTCCAGGGTCAGGGCCAGAGTCAGGGTCAGGGTCAGGACCAGGACCAGGGCTGCCAGGGCCAGGGCCAGGGCTGTCAGGCCAGGTCAGGCTGTCAGGTTAGGGTTAGGGTTAGGGGTTAGGGGTTAGGGTTGGGGTTAGGGTTAGGGGGTCAATGGTTAGGCTCAAGGGTCAAATGCCAGAGCCAGGGCCACGGCTGCCAGGGGCCAGGCCTGGGCCAGGAGAGGGCCGCAGGGCTGCCTGGGCCAGGGGTCAGGGCTATCAGGGCCACGGCCAGGGCTGCCAGGGCCAGGGCTGTCAGAGTCAGGGCCAGGGCTGTCAGGATCAGGGCCAGGGCTGTCAGGGCCAGGGCCAGGGCAGTCCGGCACAAGGGCCAGGGCTGTCAGGGCCAGGGCCATGTCTGTCAGGGTGTTGGAAGCCGCGTGATTCATCTTGCCGGCAGAAACGCACGCAGGCACAAGGGTCCTTCCGCAACAAGCCTTTATTACAGTCAAGCGATGAAAGGAGGAGAGGAGAGCGGGCCCGGCCACCTTGCGGGCACAGGTGGTGCTTGCATTGGCAGACAGACACTGTGGCGTCCCGCGGGCCGTGACCAGGCCGGGCAAGCCCCAGGCGGGGAGAGGGGGAGGAGGAGAGGTTGGAGCGCGCCAGGGCCCAGAAGTGGCGCTGTTTATATAAGCCCTGGTGGCACCTAAGTGAGGTGACAATACAATGATTGGCTGCTCACTCTTTACCCCGCCTGATGACTTGGGCCCAGCGTGCTTAGTGTGCTTATGCAATTTGCGCAACCAGCGCATGCGTACTGGAAGGTTTTTTTTTAAAGTTTTGAGGGCAAAATGTCAGCACCACCTAGTGGCGTCTGAGTCTCAGCTCTCCACATCCCCCTTTTGTTTTAATAAATGAAAACTGCCTTAAAGCCTATAAGCGTGGCACAAGAGAGCCCTAAGCTCGATCAAGCGAGCTCCTTTTTAGGGGAGTAAGCGATCTAGAGCTTTAGATCACTTCCTTACCCCACCAGGTGCAATGGAGACAAGTCCTCTGGGTGCAGGATCTAAGGGAGAAGATTAAAAAAGGAGGTGACACCGATTCCCGTGCAATGGAATAAAATTCCAGGGAGTGCAAGGGCTGTCATCCTCCTATCTAGGTACCATAGCCGCTTAGGCAAAGGCAACATTGACTTGGATCACTCATCGACTCAGTGCAATGGGTAAAACCCCTGAGGTGCATCGAGTGAGTGTCACAGTCTGTTTTAATTTTTAACATGGATAACCAAATTTTGGGAGACGATCCTTGTTTCAAGGCCACAAGTGTTTGCGCGATCGCGACCTACTCACGTTTATGTTGGGTATTGAGTTTGCAGAACAACCAGAGTAAAAACACTAAGCCCCAATATAGTGCTGCACCAAACATTCCAACCCCCACCCAATCTTAAAGTAAGAAAAGGCAGAAGAAACCCAGGGTAATAAGCCATCTGTGGGTGATGAATCCACTCGAGTAGAATTAGTGGTCATCCTGGCCGCCCTTGACTCTTCAAGTGGTAGCAGGTGTATCTGTTGAAAGATCATCTTCAGCTGTCACCAGCTTTCGCGTGAGGTGCTCCGGTACCCAGAATGGATTGTTTTCTTCCTGTGGGAAAACACAGACAGCTCCCCTGGATCTTATTAAGATAGGATCCGGGCCTTTCCTTTGACCAGTTAAGATATCCTTCCATTTGATCATGTCCTTGGGCCTATTAGGCCCTAATCAGTGCCGATCAGTCACCGAATGGCCTTGACTGTC
Organism: Meriones psammophilus; assembly: GCA_036365155.1. NCBI lineage: Eukaryota > Metazoa > Chordata > Mammalia > Rodentia > Muridae > Meriones > Meriones psammophilus. Next base: position 16,241 of record JAEOAE010004305.1, read on the forward strand.
CAAATTCAAAAACTTGAGTGTGAAGAGTGCCAAGGAAATGGTCACTCGTGGCACTGAGGGCAGAGCCTCCTGGACTCTCCCTTTTGTTTTATTAAGTAGGATTTTAGGGTGCGGTGAGCATGTTTAATAATACCCTGACTTTGAGGGTTATATGGGAGACCCGTTAGATTGGATGACAAAACTGTCCAAATTTTTGAGAAGTATAGGCCGGCCCATTGTCAGTTTTTAGAATTTTGGGCTTTCCCCAGGCACTCCATGCCTCTAGGCAATGTTGAATAACATGGGCTGCCTTTTCTCTAGTCAGGGGAGAAGCAAACACAACTCCAGAGCAAGTATCAACAGAAACATGCAAATATTGAAGTTTACCAAAAAATGAAATGTGAGTAACATCCATCTGCCACACTTGTAGTGGACGGATTCCTCTGGGATTAATCCCAACATGAGGCATAGGTAAGAACTGACAACAATTTTGACATTGGGTAACGATATCTCTAGCTTCTTTTCTAGTTATGTCAAATCGATGATGCAATGTCTCAGGTATAACATGAAAACTTTTATGAAACTCCTTAGCCAATTCTAAATTTGAATTAATGTTAGGGTAAGGGTTAGGGTTAGGTTTTTAGGGTTAGGGTTAGGGTTAGAGGGTTAAGGTTAGTGTTAGGGTTAGATTTAGGGTTAGGGTTAGGGTTGGGTTTAAGGTTAGGGGTTAGGGGTTAGTGGTTATTTTTAGTGGTATTAGGGTTAGTTTTAGTGTTAGTGTTAGGGTTAGAGGGTTAGGGTTACGGTTAGAGGTTTATGGTAGGTTTAGGTTTTAGGGTTAGGCCAGGCTAGGGTTAGGGGTTAGGTTTGGGGTTAGGGGTTAGTTAGGGTTAGTTTTAGGGATAGGGTTAGGGATAAGGGTTAGGTAGGGTTAGGTTAGGGTTATACTTAGGTTAGTGTTAGGTTAGGTTAGGATTAGGATTTAGGTTAGGTTAGCGTTAGGTTTAGGAGGCAGGTTCAGGCTCAAGGTTACTGTTAAGGTGGGTTTGGGTTAGGGTTAGGTTAGGATTTAAATTAAGGTTAGGGTTAATGTCAGGGTTAGGATAGGCTAGAGGGGTTGGTTAGGATTTTAGGTTAGGGTGGGGGGGTTAGGTTAGGGTTAGGCCTAGGTTAGGTGTTAGGTTAGGTTAGGTTAGGGTTAGGGTTTAGGGTTTAGGTTTAGGGTTAAGGTTAGGTTAGGGGTCAGGTCAGAGTCAGAAAGTCAGGTCAGGGTTAGGGTTAGGTTAGGGTTGGGGTAGGTTAGGTTTTAGGGGTTAGGTTTAGGGTTAGGGTTCAGGTTATAGTCAGGTTAGGGTTAGGTTAGGGCACTGTTTAGGTTAGAGTTAGGGGGTTAGCGTTAGGGTTAGGGTTAGGGTTAGGGTTAGGTTAGGGAGTTAGGGTTAGGTTAGGGTTAGGCTTAGGTTTAGGGTTACTGTTAGGGTCAGGGTCAGGTCAATGTCATGGTTAGGGTTAGGGCTAGGGCTAGGGCTAGGGATGGGGCTGGGGCTGGAGGCTAGGCCTGGAGCTAGGGGGATAGGGGGCTAGGGCTAGGGCTAGGGGCATGGCTCACAAGTTGGATCTTGGGCTATTCTTCTAGAAGACCTAGGTGAGATTAGTAGCATAGCACCCACATGGCAGCTCACAATTGTCTGTAACTCCAGACTGTACTTGAAATCATCTCTAACTTCCCATTTCCAGGGAACTTGACACCCTCCTCTGGCCTTTGTGTGTGTGTGTGTGTGTGTGTGCGCACACACACGTGTGTATTAGGTTACTCTGTGTAGCCCAAGCTGTCCTGAAACGCTCTTTGTAGACCAGGCTAGCCTAGAACACAGAAATCTATCTGCCTCTGCTTCCCATGTGCCCAGCCCTCAACCAGGATTTAAAATTACTTACTTTAGGAGCTAGAAAGGTAGCTCAGTAGTTAAGAGCTCTTGTTGGTCTTGCAGATAACCCAAGTTCAGTTCATAACATCCATGTTGGGTGGTTCACAGTCTCCTAAAACTACAAGAGATCCAATGACACCCTCTTCTGGGCTCTAAAGGTACTTTCATGTACCTGTGCATGTGCACACGCGTGCACACACACACAGACACACACACATAAATAACACAAAAATGTTTTAATTTTTTATTTCAAGGGCTAGAGAGATGGTTCAGCAGTTTAGTGCAGTATCTTCTCTTCCAAAGGACCTTGTTTGGAGTCCCAGTGCACACACAGGGTTTTATTTCATTTTATGCATTGGTGCTTTGCCTACACGTATGTCTGTATGAGGATTCACTGAAATTGGAGTTAACAGACAGCCATGAGCTGCCATGTGGGTGCTAGGGATGGAACCTGGGGGGGCTGGCTTTGGAGGTGTAGGTGTGGCTTAGCTAGCCAGAGGGCATGAGAACAGGAGTGCTGAACCTGCCTCCACAGGTCTAACCTGAGCAGTGCTGGAGAGCTCACCCTGGTGGGCTGGGTAAGCGAGAGCTCTGAGTCGGCCAATCCCAAATTCTATCATCTGAGACAAGTGAAAATTCAGTCCTGCTGATCTAAAGCCTCAGGATCTCCAGGACACGGGTCAAGAAAACAGGATAACAAAGAGGAGTCCTGATGAGGATCCAATATTGATGGGGTCACAGAAGCCAGAGATCTGGAACCAGATCAAGGACGTATTGCACTGAACAATTGCAAGTGAAGAAGTGTGCACAGAGAGATATACTGTGGAACACACTGTGACACACTCAGGCTCCCACATTGAGAAATTTTCTATTGGTTTTTGTTTGTGTGTATGTTTCTTATTTTCGAGAGAAGGTTACAAGTGTGAAGGGCAGATATGATGGGTAGGGGAGATTTGTGGGACTAGGGTACATGGT
>JAEOAE010000468.1:0-19206 GCA_036365155.1 Meriones psammophilus
AAGAGAATGATATCTATGTATCTCCAAAACTATCAGCTTAAGTTATGAGAGATTATTTTCTGTTTCATCTAGTTGTTTTACCCACTATGCCAAGATTTGTTGGAAACTGGTCAGATTTCAACCCAAAGTCCAACAACATTCTGGTTTTAAACATTTATTTGTCAGTATTTTAACACTGATTCGGCTATATAGGAATGACTTTAAAGACATAATGATTTTAATTTCAAGTTCATCATTAAACTGAGTTGACAATATTTTATAAAATACCTTTACATTATTGCCTCTTTGACTCTTCTATTCACAGGCATCTTTAATCCTCCCAAGTGAAAACTGGCTTTTTCAGTACATATTCCTTGAATGGTGTCACATGATTTAGGCATAGTAATATTCACTTAATAAAATATGTACTTTAAATATTCAAACTTTATAAGCAGGGACAGAAAAGAGACAAGCAAAATAGTAGCCCTCCATTATTACAGGAATGGTTTTATTATGGGTCAGAGAGGGAAAATATTCAGAGGTACCTGGAAGAGTTCGAGCAGAGAGTAAAAGAAGCAGGCGTGATATGACCAAAACTGTCTAGAAGAGAATAGAGACTATTAGGAGAAAAGTAGGAACAGCTTACACAGAGACAAACTGTGCTTTCATAAATGCATAGGCTGAACCTAGGTCCCTCTACACATATGTAGAAAATGTGCAGGTTACTCAACGTGTGGGTCCCCTAACAATTGGACTGAGAGCTTCTTTGACTCTGTTTCTTGCCCTTAGTTTCTTTTCCCTAGCAGTGCTGTCTTGCCTGTCCTTAGTGAGACACAATGGTCTTAGTCCTGCCTGATGTGATGTCAGCACGGATTGGTACATTTAGGTGTCTCTCTGAAGAGAAAGAAGGGATAGGAGCAGGGAGAATGATTGTGGGACTGTGAGGAGAGAAGGGAGGGGTGTATGTTGAAGATATAAATTTAATAAATTAATTAGTGGAAAAAGACAGGGTATTTCTATAATATTTAGGAGACTCAGGTAGTGCAAAGAGAGATGAGGATGTTTGGGAAGGGACAGGAATCTAGATGTGTATTTTGAGATGTGTAACAAGTTCATTTACATCCCCTTCAAGTAACCTGGAGGCCACCATGGGTGTTGGTATCCTGATAGGAGCCACAGGTCAATAGAGATCCTCAGGTCCCTTTTTTTGGAGCAAGGAGAATGGTTACTTTGATGGACAAGAAGTACTTCACAAATTTTTGCTGAATGCTGTTTTTTGTATATTTGTTTGTTTGTTTGTTTGTTTTGTTGCTTATTTGGTTATAATCACCAAAAATCCTTTGATAATGCATGTTGAGCAGGTCTAGGTATTTTTGGATATTTTCACTCCCTGGCACCTAACTAGTTTCAACTATTAGGAAGGCCTTATTACTTTCATCACACCTATTCATGTCCTTTTAAATAGTAATGGGTTTAGTTATGACATGCCATTACATAGATTTCCCTTTGATGTGTTTTTTGTTTCCAATATTCAAATGTCCTATTTTTTAATAATTTTTATTTTTATATTAATTACATGTTGTTTACTTTGTATCCCAGCTGTAGTCCTCTCTCCATTCCCTCCCAATCCTACCCTCCTTACCTCATCTCCTCCCTGCCCCTCTCAAAGTCCACTGATTGAGGAGGCCTTTCTCCCCATCCCTCTGACCCTAGCTTATCAGGCCTCACCAGGACTGGATGCAAGTCCTTCTCTGTAGCCTAGCAAGGCTGCTCCTCCCTCAGGAGTTGTGGGGAGGTCAAAGACTCTGCCACTGAGTTCATGTCAGACACAGTCCCTGTTTCCCCTTACTAGGGTACCCACTTGGATGCTGAGCTGCCATGGTCTATGTCTGAGCAGGGGTTCTAGGTTATATCCATGCATAGTCCTTGGTTGGAGAATCAAGTTTCAGAAAAGACCCCTGTGCTCAGATACATTTGGTCCTTGTGGCGCTCCCATTCTCTCCAGGTCTTACTAACTTCCCCTTCTTTCATATGATTCCATACACTCTGCTCAAAGTTTGGTTATGGCCCCAATGTCTCTCATAGAATGAATGGATACAGAAACTGTGGTACATTTACACGATGAAATACTACTCAGCAATTAAAAACAAGGCAATCATGAAATTTGCAGGCAAATGGTGGAATATAGAAAAGATCATCCTGAGTGACGTATCCCAGCAGCAGAAAGACACACACAGTAAATACTCACTTATAAGTGACTACTAGACCTATAAGATAAGATAAACATACTAAAATCTGCATACCTAAAGAAGCTAAACAGGAAGAGGTTCTGGAGTAAGATGATCAGTCCTCACTAGCAAGACAAATGGGATGGACATGTTAAGTAGGAGAAAACAAGAAACAGGACAGGAGCCTATCAGAGGGCCTTGGAAAGACTCTACCTAGCAGTGTATCAAAGCAGATGCTGAGGCCCATAACCAAATGTCATAATTTGAATATCACTATTTTTCAGTAGAATATATTAATGAGGAACTTTACAGTCTGGTGGAATTTTGTTATCTTAATTAGAACTGTATAATGACATGTATTAATGAAATTGAACACTTTGCAAGAGCTAAAAATTTTACTGTTGCAAAATACAATCATTTTAAAGACAGGCATTCTAATTTTGAATAATTTGCCCATGATTATTATATGTTTAATGTATACTGCATATTTTATTATGAAATTGATAGAGTATCTCTTCAGTCAAAATTATTTGTGTCTCTAGGATTAATATATAAAATTTACTATATATTAATAAGCATGTGTAGTCCTCTCCACTCTTCAAAACTTTATGACTTTTCTGTGCATGAAACTTTCTGACTATATCTCAGTACAGTGCATTCATCTTTAAAATCTGCTGTGATTTTTGCATGAGTTATACTCTTAGGTTCACAGTCTTAATGATTTTAAATGCTGCCTTTTTTTTTCATATGGACCTTTAACAGTTTAAAAGGTTAGAATTCATAATCTTTGGAGATGAATATAAATTTCACGATGCTTTTTTTACATTACTGTTTATTATTATCATTTATTACAGTTTATTCAAATTGTACTATGGCTGTGCCCCCTCCTCATCTCCATCTGCTCACAACCTCCTTCCTCTTCTGTGCCTAAGCCCCTCCCCTTTTCCACTGATAGGCAAGGTCCTACTCCCATTCTATTTGACCCTAGCCTATCACGATGTTTTATACAAGTATCCCTCCTACTGTTGCACACATATTACAGTTATCTAGCCATCTATCTCACATCTATCATCTATCATCTTTGTCATATATCTATTACACACTAATATTTTTGTGAAAATCTGTTATTTCTTCCAAAGAAATGTGGTTCAAAAAATGTTCAAAAACAATGGTTTAAATCAAAAGTAATCCAATAAAAAAAATGGGGACAGAGCTAAACATAGAATTTCCTGTAGAAGAACATCACAGAGAAACACTTAAAAAAAAAAGCTCAATGCCCTTAGTTATCAGAGAGATGCAAATCAAAATGATCCTGAGATTTCATTTTACACTCATCAGAATGGCTAAGATCAAAAGCTGAAGAGACTACAGGCTTGTGGTCACCCTCAGCTACAGACTGAGATTAAGGGCAGCCAGGGTAAATGAGACCCCACCTCAAGAAAGAAAAAAAAGAGTGAACTAGTGTGCAGTGATGAACAGAGAAAGTAGGAGAAGATTTGATGAACTTGACAGTACGGTTAGCAGGAGCTGCAGCAGGTCGATGAGCACAGCAGCTCAGCAGGCAGAGTGAGGGGTCTTAGGCATAATAGTAGTCTCCAGTGCAGGGCGAGCTCATGCTGTGTCCACCTGTCCATCTCTCTCTGTCTGTCATTCTCAGTTTTTAAGTAGATTTATTTTATTTATCTGTGTGCATGTGGGTATACATGCCTGGCAAAGGCTAGAAGAGGGTAAGAGATGCCCAAAAAGCTAGAGGTCATTGTGAGCCACCTGATATAGGGGCTGGGAGCCCAACCCAGCCCTCTGCAAGAGCAGCATGTGTCTTAACTACTGAACCATCTCTTCAGCCCAGTTCTCTGGGTTTTGGTGGGACAAAAAGTTGGAAACATGAAGCCCAGGTTGGTCTGGAACTCATCATCCTCAGCTTCTTGTCCTCTAATTACAAGTCTGCACCTTCATGCCTTCCAGTCTTTTCTTGAATGGTTTCAGGTCCTCATTTTGTGTTCCAGGCCACAGACTGCAGATAACAGTGAACCTGACTTTAGCCCTGTGTCCCTGAGGGTGTACAGACAGTGTTTCCCCTGTTATAAGAGTGAGGCTAGGGTAGACCTACCACCGTGCTAGAGCTTTAAGAATCATGCTGGGACTCCTTTTAAAAATTTGTCCTTCATCAGGGCCTTTCCCCTTAACAAAAGGAAAAGCGAATAATTAATTACTGTTTTGTCTAGGGCTGATCCTGTGGATCCCAGGCTTCTGTAGATCTGAGGTTGGAGCTCTATGCCCCAGTACCCAAGTGGTAATCAGAAGCAGGTGAGTGCAGCAGTCATGCATGCAGCAGGAGGCTAGACCCTGGAGCCTGTGGGAACCCATAAACTTTTCCTGAACTGGATGTCCTGAGTTTGGAACTGGTGTTTCCCCCACCATATGGCTTCCTCCCAACAGGGTGACCCAGTCTGTCCTGTTTTGGGGTACACAGTTCAGTCTAGAATGTTGAGTAGAGCACACAGGAGCAGGTAAGGGGCTTTATGCTGGTGACTGGGCATCTGAAGGAACGCAAAAACTTTTCCTGAGAACTTTTTGGGAGTGTGGGGAATTCCACTGGATGCCCTGAGGTTGGACTTGATGATTCCTTCAACATGGGGTTTCCTCCCAACAGGGAAACCTGGTCCCTGGTGCTTTGGTGCCCACAGTACTGTGTGGGACAGTGATTTGGGTGTTAAAGCAGCTCTCTGGGCTGAGCACCATCTAGAGCCCAGACCTTTTTCAGGGATTTTCTGGGTGACCTGTGGTCAGTCCTGATTGCTTCCTATTTCATGGGGTTTTCTCTAAATTGGAAACCCCAATCTCTGGTGTTGTGGGGCCCACAGTACAGTCCAGGATGGTGATCGAGCACACAGTTATGTGGCTCTGGGCTGGTGACCTATTGCCTGCAGGGACCACAAACTATTCCGTGGTTTAACTGGGTGACCTGAAAATGGACCGGATTACTTCCCACTCCATGGAATTTGTTCTTAACTTGGAAACACAATTGCTGTGTTTTAGGGCCTAGAATTTGGTAGTCAGTGGTGTACTGCTCTGCAGATACTGTCCTCTTGGTACCACCATCTTTGATTCTCCTTTCTTTTATTAAACATTTTTTTTTAATTTTTCTTTTCTTCTCTTTTTTATTTTATTTTATTAATTACAATTTATTTACTTTGTATCCCAGCTGTATCCCCCTCCACCACCCCCTCTCAATCTCACCCTTCCTCCCTCTTCTTCTCCTATGTCCCTCCCCATTCCAATGATAGGGGAGGACTTTCTCCCCTTCCATCTGACCATAGTCAATCAGGTCTCATCAGGACTGGCTTCTTTGTCTTCCTCTGTGAACTGGCAGGATTGTTCCCTGCTCATGTGGAGCTGATCCAAGAACTAGCCCATGAGTTCATGTTAGAGATGGTCCCTGGTCCTATTATTGGGGAACCCTCTTGGATACAGAGCAGCCTTGGACTATTTCTGTGCAGGGATTCTAATTTATCTCCATGAATGGTCCTTGTTTGAAGTATCAGTCTCAGAAAAGACCCCTGTGCCCATATCTTTGGTTCTGTTGTTCTCCTTGTGGTGCTCCTGTTCCCTCCAGATATTTCTATCTCCCCTTTCTTTCATAACATTCCCTGCACTCTGCAAAATATTTGGCTATGAATCTCAGCATATGTTTTGATACCCTGCTGGGTAGAGTCTTTCAGAGGACTTCTGTGATAGACTCCTGTTACATTCTCAGACAATTAGGAATAGTGCTACCTCAATATCCAGCTATACCACTCCTAGACATATATCCAAAAAATGCTCAAGTATTCAACAAGGATACTTGCTCAACCATGTTCTTAGCAGCTTTATTTGTAATAGCCAGAAACTGGAAGCAACCCAGATGTCCTTCAGTTGAGGAATGGATACAGAAATTGTGGTACATTTACACAATGGAATACTACTCAGCAATTAAAAACAAAGAAATCATGAAATTTTATGGCAAATGGTGGAATCTAAAAGTGATCATCCTGAGTAAGGTATCCCAGAAGCATAAAGACACACATGGTACATACTTATATATAAGTGGATATTAGACATATAATATAGAATGATCATAGTAAAATCTGTAGACCTAAGGAAGCTAATCAAGAAGGAAGACCGTGGTAAGTTTCTTAATCTTTTCTTTCTTTATAACTTTTTTTTTTTTTTTTTGAAAAGCGGCGGTTACTCAGACTGGACTCAAATTTTTGCCCTCTGGTTTTGTTTTTCTACTTCTTTTTTTTCTTTTATTAATTATTTTTAATTTTTTCACAATTTATTCATTATATATCCTGGCTGAAGGCCTCTCCCTCAACTTCTACTGGTCCCATCCTTCCTCTTCCCTCTATCCTCTTCCCCTTGTCCACTCAAAAGGTGAGTTTCCCTCCTCTGTCATCCACCCATGACTTATCTCAATACTACTCAGCTATTAAAACAAGGGCATAATATTCTGCTATTATTTCTTCTCCATGGGCCACTCTGTCCATGTCAGAAGATTCCATTCCCTGAAGCTTGCCTGAAACCTTACTGTGAAATAAACACTAAGTTTAACTCATTTTACAGAGTCCCACTCACAAGACAATATTTAATTGACCATCTCACATCCAGAAACATGTGAAATATGAAATGCTATGAAGTCTGAAACATTTGATCACAAGCATTTCAAAGAACTTGGTTCTCCTTCTTTCTAGAGAGCTGTTTCCTACCAGCCCAGGAAGGCAGGAAGGGCAGAAGATGAAGTTTAATGCTTGCAAGGCCCACAAACATAACAATGATCAGACACTCTGGGAGCCACCTCAGAAAATAAGTTCAACTTTAACTCTAGAAAACAGAGGCTATATAACCCTTGGGAAATTACTGGGATGCTGCATGGATAGGTGTATATAATCGTTTAAAACTAGGTACTTCAAGAATGCTTGATTTGCATTAAATAGCACATTTGTATCATATGAACAAGAGCACAGATCCTAATCATCCTATATTTAAACGAAGGAGGGAGTTAGCAGGCATCACTGTCAAAAGCCATCTATCAATTTTGGTTGGTTTTATCTATGTCTAAAGACACTCTCCAGAGGAAGTCAGGCAGAGAAAACTCACCTTTGCCATTGTTACACAACTAGGTTAACAGGGGTCATACATGGAAGAGAAAGCCTCCTCCCTCACATCTCAAAATTCAGTCTGGGTTGTGATGGTTTCCAATAGAACCCCTGGAACAATAGGTATGTGTACACAAACTTCTACAGGCTACCACTGTTGTGTTACTCTCAGAGAACTTCCTGGCTGGTGTTAGTTCACCATTCCCTACATATTCATCCACTGGACTGAACTTTCCTTGTCTAAAGTGAGGCAATTGAAAACAGTAAATGTTGAGAATCAGGTTTATCAATAAGTCTTCCCTAAACACATTTATAATACTTTTGCATGTAATTGATATTTACCATTCATTGTATTCTTTAAAAAATAAGTTTATTTACTTTACATTCCAATCATAATCCCCTCCTTCTCTCCCCCCATTACTACCCTCCACTCCTATTGTCTCTATTCCTTTAACCTTTTCCTTCAGAAAAGGAAGGTCATTCCATTGAGCTATATTTTCACTTCTGTTGGATCTCAGTGGACCAAAAACACAAAGGCCTTTCCATATTGCTTTTAGTCACAGAATTCCTCTCCAGTAAGGATACTTTCATGATGATGATGACTCTAGATTTGTGCAAGGCCTCACCATTTTAACACATTCATAAGTTCTCTCCAGTATGAATCCTTTCAAGATGATGAAGATTATACAAATATGGAATGGTTTCACCATGTTAAAAGCACTCGTAGGCTTTCTGTCCATTAGGATTTCATTCATGAGTGTGAAGATGATTCTGAAGTGCAAAAGTTTTTTTCACATTGGTTACAGTCAGACAAGTTCTTTCCAGTATGTATTCTTTTATGTATTAGGAGATGTTATGTGAAAAAGCGTTGTCACACAGTTAATTCATATGGTTTCCCTCCAGAATGTGTTGTTGTCTTAGGAGATGACTGTTACATGCAAAGGCTTAATCACATTAATTATACTCACCAAGCTTGTCTCCACTGTGTGTTTTTTCATGTTTTCGGAGACTACTCTGCCTCGCAAAGGCTTTACCACACTGGTTACATTCATAAGGTTTCTCTCCAATGTGTGTTCATTTATGGTTTAAGAGAGTACGGTTATTTTGCAAAGGCTTTACCACACTGGTTACATTCATAAGGTTTCTCTCCAGTATGTATTCTTTTATGGCTTATGAGAGCACTGTTTTGTGCAAAGGCTTTACCACACTGGTTACATTCATAAGGTTTCTCTCCAGTGTCTGTTCTTTTATGCCGTATGAGAGTACTGTTGTTTGCAAAGGCTTTACCACACTCATTACATTCATAAGGTTTTTCTCCAGTGGGTGTTCTTTTACGGCTTATGAGATGACTGTTTCATGCAAAGGCTTTGCCACACTCGTTACATTCATAAGGTTTCTCTCCAGTGTGTGTTCTTTTATGCCTTATGAGATGACTGTTTTGTGCAAAGGCTTTACCACACTGGTTACATTCATAAGGTTTCTCTCAGTATGTGTTCTTCTATGGCTTATGAGATGACTGTTTTTTTTGCAAAGGCTTTACACATTGATTACATTTGTAAGGCTTCTCTCCTGCGTGTGTTCTTTTATGCCCTATGAGATCAGTGGTATAGGGGAAGGCTTTCCCACATAGAGTGCATTTAAAGGGTTTCTCTCCAGTATGACTGCTTTCATGCCTGCAAAGATAATTAGCACATGTGAAAGATTTACCACAGTCATTTCATTACACTAATAAATATGTTTTTCTGTATGAATTAATTTCATGATTTGGCCTAATGATAAAGAAGAATCAAATTTTTAACTTTTATCACTTTATTTATATTCATGATATTCCTCTTCATTATGGGTATTTTTGAAGATCCCTGTTATGATAAGAGCATTTGTTATGTGATTCACTTTTTTAGCATCATTTTTCTATAAGAAGTTTTCTCCTATATATAAAGTGTATTGCAAGAATTCAGAGTTTTACCCCAGCAATCCCATTCAATAAAGTTTTGTACTGTATGAATGACACTTCATTTACAAAGTGAGCTAGTACAAGCAGAAGAAGTTCCAAATTCCTTGTATTCATAGGTATTTTCAGCAGTATGTGTTTGCTGAAGAAGTCTCAGTGAAGTTGAAAAACCAATTATCAGTAACCATTTATCACATTTAGCTAATCTACTCAAAGTGGGGACTACTACAAAATCAGTTGTTCTTGGAGAAAGACAGGTACACTGTTTCTTTCAATATCCCTATGCTCATGTCTTAGAAACATTGTGACATATGATATACCTATTTAAATTACAAGAATAATAAAAGATCCCAACATTGAATTAACACAGTTTGTTTTTTGTTCATCATAGACATGTCATATAGAGATTAGGTTTCTCTACAACAATATTCTTGACTCTCACAAGTTGTTCTTTTCACTAAACTTTACAATGTTACTACATGAAAAGGAGTAACTCTGGTTGTACTGTGAAATATTTGCTTATTAGAAGGTATTGGACACATACTGGTCACTTATTCAATTGTATACCTCTTGCAATATCTGAGTAGATAGAATGAGACTAAACAGATTGGCTCTTCAACTCAGTAGCTGTAATGTCCATAATATTCAAATGGTATTTTCTGTTACAACATTATTTTATTTTCTTCTATCTTAGGGGAGTGCCTTGAAAACACAAATCAGATACCTGACATTGAAGTACATGGAATTGTGAGATTTTAGTGATCATCAGTACACTTAAAGCAGTGCTCTTTTTACACTGTTACTTTTCTTTAAAACCTCCAGGACACAGCCAAATGTGCTGGTACATTCCTTTAATCCCAGCATTTGTGGAGGCAGAAGCAGGCAGATCTGTGTGATTTTGAGATCACATTGTTCTAACAAGCAAGTCTAAGTCAAGCCACAGCTACACAAAAAAAAAAAAAAAAACGATTTCAAAAACAGAAAATAAAAAGCAGCCAACAAACAAACAAAAAAAAATCAATCTTCCAGGACACATTAACATTTCTTAAGATTCATATCTATATCAGTGTGCACATAAAGTTACCTTTTAATACTTGTAGAAATTTGAAAATGTTCTTCAATGGTATGGTCTTCACAATTGTAGCCTAAAATAGAATACCAGAAAAAATATATTACTGGAAATATCATATTATTATTAAAGCAAAACTTAAATCACTATCTTCTATGACCCTTAGAACCATGCCTGATTTATTCACCTCATTCCTCCTCATTCTCCATTGGAATTACAGAAGAAAATCGATAACAAAGTAAGAGTTATCTCCATATTTTAAAAGTGAAAAAAATTGCAGTCTTACCTATAGCAGTGAGGTTTTTGTATGTCTCTAGCATCACATCTTTGTAGAGTTTCTTCTGGGAAGGTTCCAGCAAAGCCCACTCTTCTTGGCTGAATTTCACATGCACATCATTGAAGGTCACTGAATTCTAAAATATGCCATACATTTGTACAAAAGAAAGACTGGCAACAATATAAATTAATACTTCATTGGCAATATAATCATATAATTCTAGTGCTTCTTCCATTTATTTTCTGACACAGAAGTGCTAGTGTTAGACAGTTGGGTGATGTTCATCAGGTGAAGGATGGGAGAAGAAAAAGCCTAAAGTTTAGATTGTAAAGGAAACAAAAGGCTTGCTTTGAAAACGTGTGTTAAAAGGGTTGTATTAGTTTTTAAGACATGAATGTAAAGTAGCCATTAGTTGGGTTCTTGAGTGATCTATGAATTGTCTTCAATTACTTGGGTGAGTAGGTCAGGACACTGTCATGAGACACGTGGAAGGAAAAAAACACAGTCATGATATTTTATCTAGCAACAAATGGGATGTGGCTATCAGGGGATTGTGAAGAGATGGGTGTTGTCAGTCAAAATACAACATGGCACTGGATATCATGTTTTGACCAGGGATCAGAGATGTGGCATACCAGTATATGAAAATGGGGGCTCATATATTTGTGGAAGGGAAATTGTACTACAGTGAATAGATGGATAAAAATAATGTGAGTGGTAAGCAACAATAATCATAGCTGATAACATCATATTTCTGAGTTCCCAGACAAAAGAAAAGGCATAGAACACATGATTATTCTTTGATCATTGTTTTCTATATTCTCCTTTCTAAATCATGTATAGTCTATACTTTAAAAATAAAGATTAAGCTGATTTGGATAGATTCTCTCTGCTTTTTAGTTAGCTTGGCTAAGGGTTTGTCTATCTTGTTGATTTTCTCAAAGAACCAGCTTTTTGTTTCATTGATTCTTTGAATAGTTTTATTTGTTTCTAATTGATTGATTTCAGCCCTGAGTTTGATTATTTCCAGCCTTCTGCTCCTCTTGGGTGTATCTGCTTCTTTTTTTTCTAGGGTTTTCAGTTGGGCCATTAAGTTACTTGTATGTGATGTTATAAATTTCTTCTTGAAGGCACTTAGTGCTATAAATTTTCCTCTGAGCACCGCTTTCAATGTGTCCCATAAATTTGGGTATGTTGTGCCTTCATTTTCATTGAATTCTAAGAAGTCTTTAATTTCTTTCCAAATCAACAAAATCAGAAATGAAAAGGGGGACATAACTACAGACACTGAAGAAATTCAAACAATCATTAGGTCATACTACAAAAGCCTATACGCCACAAAATTTGAAAATTTAAACGAAATGGACAATTTTCTTGATAGATTCCATCTACCAACATTAAGTCAAGATCAGATAGAAAGACTGAATAGACCTATATCCCCCAAGGAAATTGAAACAGTCATTCACAGCCCCCCTCCAAAAAAGCCCTGGGCCAGATGGTTTCAGCTCAGAATTCTACCAGACCTTCAAAGAAGTGCTAATACCAATTCTCCTCAAACTATTCACACAAAATAGAAACAGAAGGAACATTACCAAACTCATTCTATGAAGCGACAGTTACCTTGATACCCAAACCACACAAAGACCCAACAAAAAGAGAACTTTAGACCTATCTCTCTTATGAATATTGATGCAAAAATACTCAATAAAATACTTGCAAACCGAATCCAAGAACACATCAAAGATATCATCCATCATGACCAAGTAGGCTTCATCCCAGGCATGCAAGGGTGGTTCAACATACGAAATCCATCAATGTAATCCACCACATAAACAAACTGAAGGAGAAAACCACATGATCATCTCCTTGGATGCCGAAAAGCATTTGACAAAGTCCAACACCCATTCATGTTTAAAGTATTGGAGAGATCAGGGATACAAGGAACATACTTAAACATAGTAAAGGCAATATACAGCAAGCCTACAGCCAACATCAAACTCAATGGAGAGAAACTTAAATCAATCCCACTGAAATCAGGGACAAGACAAGGCTGCCCACTCTCTCCATATCTCTTCAACATAGTACTTGAAGTCTTAGCCAGAGCAATAAGACAACTAAAGGAGATCAAGGGGATACAAATAGGAAAGGAAGAGGTCAAAGTGTCACTATTCGCAGATGATATGATAGTATACATAAGTGACCCCAAAAATTCAACCAGAGAACTCCTTCAGCTGATAAACACCTTCAGCAAAGTGGCTGGATACAAAGTCAACTCAAAAAATCAGAAGCCCTCCTGTATACCAAAGACAAAAGGGCCGAGAAAGAAATTAGGAAACAACACCCTTCACAATAGCCACTAATAACATAAAGTACCTTGGGGTGACACTAACCAAGCAAGTGAAAGACCTGTTTGAGAAAAACTTCAAGTCTCTGGAGAAAGAAATTGAAGAAGATCTCAGAAGATGGAAAGATCTCCCGTGCTCATGGATTGGTAGGATTAACATTGTGAAAATGGCCATCCTGCCAAAAGCAATCTACAGATTCAATGCAATTCCCATCAAAATACCAACTCAATTCTTTTCAGACCTTGAAAAAAAAGATTCTCAGCTTCATATGGAGAAACAAAAAACCTAGAATCTCCAAAACAACCATATACAACAACAGATCATCTGGAGGTATCTCCATTCCCGATCTCATGCTGTACTACAGAGCAATAGGAATAAAAACTGCATGGTATTGGCATCGAAACAGAAAGGAGGATCAATGGAACCGAATTGAAGACCCAGAAATAAGCATACGTACCTATGAATACTCAATTTTTGACAAAGCAGCCAAAACCACTCAATGGAAAAAGATAGCATCTTCAACAGATGGTGCTGGTCTAATTGGATGTCTACATGCAGAAAAATGAAAATAGATCCACATTTATCACCCTGCACAAAACTAAAGTCCAAGTGGATCAAAGACCTAAACATAAAACCAGATACGCTAAATCTGTTAGAAGAAAAAAGTAGGGAACAGCCTAGAACTCATTGGCACAGGAGACAACTTCCTGAACAGAACTCCAACAGCACAGGCTTTAAGAGCAACAATCAATAAATGGGACCTCATGAAACTGAAAAGCTTCTGTAAAGCAAGGACACTGTCATCAAAACAAAACGACTGCCTACAGATTGGGAAAGAATCTTCACCAACCCTCTATCTGACAGAGGGCTAATATCCAGTATATATAAAGAACTAAAGAAGCTGAAAAGCAGCAAAACAAGTAAACAAATTAAAAAATGGGGAACAGAGCTAAACAGAGAATTCTCTGTAGAGGAATATAGAATGGCAGAGAAACACTTAAAGAAATGCTCAACGTCATTAGCCATTAGGAAATGCAAATCAAAACGACCCTAAGATTTCACCTTACACCCATCAGAATGGCCAAGATGAAAAACACAAATGACAACACATGTTGAGAGGTTGTGGAGAAAGGGGAACCCTCCTCCATTGCTGGTGGGAATGTAATCTGGTACAACCACTTTGGAAGTCAATCTGGCGCTTTCTCAGACAATTAGGAATAGCACTTCCTCAAGATCCAGCTATACCACTGCTAGGCATATACCCAAAGTTTGCTCAAGTACACAATAAGGACATTTGCTCAACCATGTTTGTAGCAGCTTTATTTGTAATAGCCAGAATCTGAAACAACCCAGATGTCCATCAACGGAGGAATGGATACAGAAATTGTGGTATTTCTACACAATGGAATACTACTCAGCAATCAAAAAAGGAGGAAATCATGAAATTTGCAGGCAAATGGTGGGATCTAGAAAAGATCATTCTGAGTGAAGTATCCCAGAAGGAGAAAGACAAACATGGAATATACTCGCTTATATAGACCTAAAGATAGGATAAACATAATGAAATCTAAAGAAGATAATCAAGAAAGCAGACATGGGGTATGATGATCTATCCTCATTTAGAAAGACAAATGGGATGTGCATTGAAGCGTATGGCGGGAGTCTACTGCAGAAAGCATCTGAAAGACTCTACCTAGCAGTGCTCCAAAATAGATACTAAGACTCACAACCAAACCTTCGGCAAAGTGCAGGGAATCATATGAAAGAAGGGGAGTTTGATGTGGAGAGGATAGGAACTCCACAAGGACCAAACATATCTGGGCACAGGGTCTTTTCTGAGATGGACACTCAACCAAAGTCCATGAGAGGATAAAATCTAGAACCTCTGCTCAGATCTGACCCGTGATAGCTCAGTAATCAATTGGTTTCCCACAGTAAGGGGAACAAGGACTATTTCTAACATGAACTCAATGACTGGCTCTTTGACCTCCCAACCTCCCAAGGGAGGAGCAATACTGTTAGGCCACAGAGGAGGACTTTGCAGCCAGTCCGGAAAATAACTGACAAAAGCGAGTCATATGAAAGGGGAGGAGGTCCTCCCCTATTAGTGGACTTGGAAAGGGACAGGGAGGAGATGAGGGAGGGAGGGTGGGATTGGGGAGGGAATGAGGGATACAGCTGGGATACAGAACTAACAAAATGTAACTAATGAGAAAAATAAAATTATGGAAAAAAAATAAAGATTAAAACTTTTCTATTAAAACATAAGTGCTAATGTTATCACTAAGTCATTTTAGAAGAAAACTGAACAATGAAGTTTGACCGTGTCATATCTGAACTTTTTGAATAGGATATAGCTTTGGAATAGTCATGTCAATTAATGTGGACAAAGACAAACAGAGAGAAGAGAGCCAAATAGAATGAGAGAGACAGAGACACACAGAGAGAAATTACCAGATGAACAGTACTAAGTACACATCAGAGAAATTTATGAACAGTTACTAACTACAAAAAATGATGGACAAGCTGGGTGTATTCTGTCATACTTTTAATTCTATCACTCAGGAGGCAGAGGCAGGTGTACCTTATTGAATTGGATGCCAGCATGATCTATGCAAAGAGTTCTATTACAGACATACTTATATAGTAAGACACAACCACCCCTAAAAGTCAAGCAAACAAACACAAAAGATTGAAAGAACTCAGAGGTCTTTACTGAAGCTTCTACAAGGAATTATACATTCACTCCAGTTGTGCATTCATTTTCTAGAATTCTGCACTGCCCCAGCTTAAACTGTAACTTTAATAAGATCTTACTAAAAGGGAATGCATGTTTAAACAGCTAAAAATAGAAAGATGAATATATTAGCAATGTAAATGATGACCATAAGTAAGCAACATAAGGCAGGAGAGATGGCTCAGCTGTGAGGAGCTCTTGCTGCTCTTGCAAATAATTGGTCTGAAATGTCAGTGTTTAACTGGGACCCACTATTATCAATTGCTATAAGTTCATGAGTTCTGAAGACATCATTGGACTACTGTGATGATCAGGCACACAAGAGGTTCATATTCATGCATACAATCAAAATACTCATATTCAGTAAAAATTAAAAAGATCCCAGATGGCAGGGCTGATCACACACTGTGACTGATCAGCGGGGTAACAGAGACTGCACAGTGACAAATTGTTGGAACTGTTGGCCCCCAAACACCATTGACTGTGTTTACCAGGTGATAAGTAACCCACTGATAAGAAAAACAATTGGGTTCAACCTCAGAGCACCCAGCTAATCCCTGGAAAATTTCCTGGGCTGTTTTGGCAGGAGTAAGGTTTTCAAGCAAATAGACCCAAGAAGCATGTCCTGATCACCTTCCCAGGCTGAACTGTGCATCCCAGGGCACCAGAGACTGGAAGTCGCACTATCAAGAAAACCTCACAGGGAAGGAAGCAAGTGGGACTGACTGAATGTCATCCAGTCTATCCATGGAAAAGGTCCTGTAGACTTACAGGTGCACAGCAGCCAGCCCTGAGTGGGACTTCAGCCGCCAGACCCATGTAACCAACTCTCCATCACAGACAGAACTGTGTACCCCAGGGCACTAAAGGATGGGTTTCCCTGTAGAAAGAAAACCCCACAGGGAGGGAAACAGTAGGTCCCAGCTTAGAGCACTCAGCTCCAAGATGGCATCTATATTCTGAGCAACAATGCCCCAAATACAAGGACACCCACATTTGTAAAAGAAACATTAATAAAACTTAAAGAACATATCAATCACTGTACATTAATAGTGCGAGAGGTCAGCATGTCACTATCATCAAGGGACAGAGCAATGGAAAAGGACTTAAACTGAGATAATGACTCAAATGGATGTCATGAATCAAATGAACCTAACAGATATCTAGAATTTTTTAACCCAAACAGAAAAGAATCTATCTTCTTTCAGCCCCTCATGGACCCTTCTCCAAAACTGAACATACAGTAGGTCACAAACCAGGTCTCAACAGATACAATAAGATTGAAATAATATCTTGTATCCTATCAGACCATGATGGACTAAAGATGGACCTCAACAATAACAGAAATAACAAAAAACCTGCACACACATGGGAACTGAACAACTCTCTACTCAATGAAATCTAGGTCAGGGAAGAAATAAAGAAAGAACTTCCTACAATTCAATGAAAATGAAGGTACATCATTCCCAAACTGCAATGAAAGCAGTCCTAAGAGGACTTTTAATAGCAGTAAAGGCCTTCATAAGCTATTGGAGACATCCCATACAAGCAACTGAATGGCACACTTGCAAGCCCTAGAAAAAAGAAGCAAACACACTCAACAGGAGTAGACTACTAGAACTAACCAAACTCAGGGCTGAAATCAATAAATTAGAAACAAAGAGAATAATTCAAAGAATCAACAAAACCAAGAGCTAGTTCGTTGAGAAAATCAAATACATAGACAAACTCTTAGTCAAACTAAGTAAATGGCAGAAAGATACTATCCAAATCAACAGTCTGAAAGGAAGAGAGAGAGATATAACAGACACTGAGAAAATCCAAAGAACCATTAGATCTTATGTCAAAAGCCTATATGCTGCAAAATTTAAAAATCTAAATAAAATATACAATTCTCTTGTTAGATTCCACTTACCAAAGTTGAATCAAAATCAGGTAAAGGTATTAAATAGTCTTTTACTGCCTAAGCGAATAGAAGCAGCCATCTAAATACTTGCAACCAAAATAAGCCAAGAGTGAGATGATTTCAGAGCAGAATTTTACAAGACCAACAATGAAGAGTCAATATCAATATTCTTCAAATTATTCCACAAAATAGAAATGGACGCAACATGAACAAACTCCTTTTGTAAGACCACAGTCACCTTGATAAATCCTGAAAGACCCCCCCCAAAAAAAAGAACTTCAGACCAATCTCTTTTATGAACAATGATGCAAAAATACTGAATAAAATAATCGCAAACCAAATCCAAGAACATATCAAAGATATCATCCACCATTACCAAGTAGGCTTCATCCCAGGCATGCAGGGATAGTTCAATATAGAGAATCTTAATTCGTCATATGAACAAATTGAAAAAAAAAAAAAGGATCATTTCCTTAGATGCTGAAAAATCATTTGACAATATCCAAGTTATTCTTGTTTAAAGTCTTGGAGAGACTGGGGACAGAGGCACAGATCTAAAAATAGTAAAGACAATATACAGCAATCCTATAGCTAACATCAAACTAAATGAAAAGAAAGTTAAATCAATTCCACTGAATTCAGGGACAAGACGAGGCCACACACTCTCTCCAAATCTCTTCATTACAGTACTCAAAGTCTTATCTAGGGCAATAAGACAACTAAAGGAGATCAAGGGGATACAAATTGATAAGGAAGAAGTCAAAGTATTGCTATTCACATATATGAGAGTATATAAAGTGACCAAATATTCTACTGTAGGAACTCCTACAGTTGAATAACACTTTATCAAAGTGGTTGGATATAAAGTTAACTAAAAAAAATCAGTAGCACTCCTGTATGCAAAAGACAAATGGACTGAGAAAGATTTGGGAGAACAACACCCTTCACAGTAGGCAGGAAAAAACAACAACAACAACAACAACAACATAATATACCTTGGAGTTATCCTCAAAAGCAGGTGAAAAACCTGCATGAAAAAAAAAAAAAAAACTTTAAGCCTCTGAAGAAAAAAATTGAAAAAGATACAAGGAGATACAAATATCTCTCATGCAGATGGGTCAGAAGGATCAACATAGTAAAAATTGCTATCATACCAAAAACAATCTATAGATTAAATGATATTCCCATCAAAATATCAACACAATTCCTTAAGGAATTTGAAAAGAAATTCTCAGCTTCATATGGAAAAATAAAAAAGCCAGAATAGCTAAAATATTCCTGTACTATAGCAGATATTTAGTAGGTATCACCATCCCTGATCTCAAGCTCTACTATAAATTAATAGTAATAAAAAACTGCACGGTACTGAAATAAAAACAGAATGGTGGATGAATGGAATTGAAGTGAAGACCCATAAATAAAGCCACACACCTATGGCCACTTGATTTTTGACAAAGAAGCCAAAACCATGCAATGGAAAAAGGACAGCATCTTCAACAAACGGTGCTGGTCTAACTTGAAGTTTACATGTGGAAAAATCAAAATAGATCCATATTTATCACCCTGCACTAAACTG
>JAEOAE010002021.1:0-19871 GCA_036365155.1 Meriones psammophilus
CCCCTAGTCACCTGGGCCCTAGCCATAGCCCCCTAGCCATAGCCCTGGCTGCCTAGCCTAGTCCTAGTCTAGCCCCAGCCCCAGCCCCTGGCCCCTGGCCCTGGTCCCCTAGCCCCAGCCCCAGCCCTAGCCTCCTAGCCACCTAGCCGTGGCCGGGCCCCTAGCCCCCTAGCTCCAGCCCTAGCCTCCAGTCCCAGCCCCAGCCTAGCCTAGCCTAGCCTAACACTAACCTGACCTGACCTGGCGCTGACCCTAACCTTAACCCAGGCCCTAACTCTAACACCTAACCTAACCTAACCTAAACCCCTAACCTAACCCTAACCTGACTTTAACCTAACCTGACCCTAACCCTAACCTAAAACTAACCTGACAGCCCTGACCCTGGCACTGACAGCCCTGACCCTGACCCTGACAGCACCTGCCCTGACCCTGACAGCCCTGGTCCTGACCATGACAGCCTTGCCCTGGCTCTGACAGCCCTGGTCCTGGCCCTGGCAGCCCTGGCCCCTAGCCCTGGCGGCCCTGGTCCTGGCCTGACCTGACCCTTGCCTGACCCTTGCCCTAACCCTTGACAGCCTAAAGCCTAACCTAACCTAACCTAACCTGGCCCTGGCCCCCCTGGCCTAGCCTGCTAGCCCATCCCCCCCTTGCCCTAGCCCCTAGACCTATCATTGGCCCCTAGCACTGGCCCCTAGCCCCAGCCCAAGCCCCTAGCACTGGCCCTGGCCCCCTAGCATTCCTAGCCACCCTGCCCTATCACCCTTGCCTGGCCTAGTCCTGGCCCCCTAGCACTGGCCCCTAGCTGGCCCAAGCCCCCTAGCACTGGCCCTGGCCCCTAGCCCTAGCAGTAGCCTAACCCCAGCCCTGGCCCCTGGCCCCTAGGCTCAGCCTAGCCCTAGACCCTATCCCTATCGCCTAGCCCCAGCCCTGGCCCCTTGGCCCTGGCCCTGGCCCCTAGTGCCCTGGCCCCTGGCCCTAGCTCCATAGCCATAGCCCTAGTCCCCTAGCCTAGTCCTAGTCCTGGCCCGGCCCTGGCCTCCTAGCACCCTAGCCCTAGCACTAGCCCCTGGCCCCTAGCTCCACCCTAGCCTCCAGCCCCAGCCCCAGCCCCAGCCCCAGCCCTAGCCGTGGCCCTAGCCCTAGCCTAACCGTAACCCTGACCTAAATCTGACCCTGACCCTAGCCTAACCTTAAACCTAACCCCCTATCCTAACCCCCTAACCTGACCCTGACCTGACCTGACCCTAACCTAAGCCTAGCCTAACCCCAGGCCCTAGCCTAGCCTGGCCTGGCCTGGCCTGGCCTGGCCTGGCCTAACCCTGGCCCCTAGCCTAACCCTAACCTGGCCTAGCCTAGCCCATAGCCTAACCCCCTAGCCTGGCCTGCCTTAGCCTGGCCTGGCCTAACCTGGCCTGACCCTAATCCTAGCCTAACCTTAGCCTAGCACTAGCCTAACCGTAAGCCTAGCCTAGCACAGGCTCCAGGCCCAGGCCCCAGCCCCAGCCTAACCCCAGCCTGGCCTAAGCCTAACCTAAGCCTAACCCTCTGGCCTAGCCTAACCCTCTAGCCTAACACTAGCCCTCTAGCCTAACACTAACTCTGGCCTAACCTGGCCTAACCCCCCCAGCCCTAGCCTAACCCTAACCTTAGCCGCACCCTCTGGCCTAACCTAAACCTCTAACCTAACCTGGCAGAAATTCTTGCCTAACCTAACTCTGCCCCTGGCCCTGGCTCCGTGGCCATAGCCCTGGCCCCTGGCCTAATCCTGGTCTGGCCCCAGCCCTGGCCCCTGGCCCCTGGCCTGGCCCCTGGCCCTGGCCCCCTACCCCCTAGCCCCAGCCGTTGCCTCCTGGCCCCCCTAGCCCTGGCTCTGGCCCCTAGCGCCCTAGCTCCAGACCTAGCCTCCAGCCCCAGCACCAGCCCCAGACCTGGCCCTAGCCCTAGCCTAACACTAACCTAACCTGACCCTGACCAGGACCTGGCCCTAACACTAACCCTAACCTATCCTAACACTAAGCCCTTACCTAACCTAACCCCTAACCTAACCTAAGCCTAACCTAACCCTAACCTAACCTAACCTGACTTTGACCCTAACCTAACCTAACCTAACCCCCTAACCTAACCTGGCCTGACACTGACCTGACCTTGACCTGACCCTAACCTAACCTAGCCTAACCAAGCCCAGCCTAACCTAGCAGCTGCCCCTAACCTAGCCTAGCCTAGCCTAACCTAACCCTCTAGCCTAACCTAACCCTCTAGCCTAATACTTACACTAACCGCCCTGTCCCTAACCTAACCCTGCCCTAACCCCAGCCCCAGCCTAACCCCTAACCTGGCCCTCTAGCCTAACCCTAGCCCTATAGCCTAACCTAACTCTAACCATAACCTAACCTAACCCTAAAGCCTAACCTGGCCTAACCTAACCTAACTCTAACCTAACCTAACCTAACCTAACCCTAACCTAACCTAACATTAATTCAAATTTAGAATTGGCTAAGGAGTTTCATAAAAGTTTTTCATGTTACAGCTGAGACATTGCGTCATCGATTTGACATAACTAGAAAAGGCGCTAGAGATATTGTTACCCAATGTCAAAATTGTTGTCAGTTCTTACCTATGCCTCATGTTGGGATTGATCCCAGAGGAATCCGTCCACTACAAGTGTGGCAGATGGATGTTACTCACATTTCATTTTTGGTAAACTTCAATATTTGCATGTTTCTGTTGATACTTGCTCTGGAGTTGTGTTTGCTTCTCCCTGATTGGAGAAAAGGGGCCCATGTTATTCAACATTGCCTAGAGGCATGGAGTGCCTGGGAAAGCCCAAAATTCTAAAAACTGCCAATGGGCGGCCTATACTTCTCAAAAATTTGGACAGTTTTGTCATCCAATAAAAGTGACCCATCTACTTGGGTCTCCCATATAACCCTCAAAGTCAGGGTATTACTAAACATGCTCACATAGCTAAAATCCTACTTAATAAAACAAAGGGAGAGTCAGGAGGCTCTGCCCTCAGTGCCACTAGTGACCGTTTCCTTGGCACTCTTCACACTCAATTTTTGAATTTGGACAGTCAAGGCCATTTGGCGGCTGATCGCCACTGCTTAGGGCCTAATAGACCCAAAGGAAATGATCAAATGGAAGGATGTCTTAACTGGTCAATGGAAAGGCCGGATCCTTTCTTAATAAGATCCAGGGAGCTGTCTGTGTTTTCCCACAGGAAGAAAACAATCCATTCTGGGTACCCGGGCGTCTCACCACAGCTGGTGACAGATGAAGATGATCTTTCCACAGATACACCTGCTACCACTTGAAGAGTCAAGGCGCGAGGATGACCACTTATTCTACTCAGTGGATTCGCCCCACAGATGGCTTATTACCCTGGGTTTCTTCTGCCTTTTCTTACTTTAAAATTGGGTGGGGGTTGGAATGTTTGGTGCAGCACTATGTTGGGGCTTAGTGTTTTTACTCTGGTTGTTCTGCAAACTCAATACCCAACATAAGCGTGACTAGGTCGCGATCGGCGCAAACACTTGTGGCCTTGAAACAAGGATCATCTCCCAAAATTTGGTTATCCATGTTAAAAAATTAAAACAGACTGTGACACTCAGTCGATGCACCTCAGGGTTTTACCCATTGCCCTGAGTCGATGAGTGATCCAAGTCAATGTTGCCTTTGCCTAGCGGCTATGGTACCTAGATAGGAGGATGACAGCCCTTGCACTCCCTGCAATTTTATTCCATTGCGGGAATGGGTGTCACCTCCTTTTTTAATCTTCTCCCTTAGCCCCTGCACCCAGAGGACTTGTCTCCATTGCACCTGGTGAGGTAAGGAAGTAATCTAAATCTCTTGATCGCTTACTCCCCAAAGAAGGAGCTCGCTTGATCGAGTTTAGGGCTCTCTTGTGCCCGGCAAAGGCTTTAAGGCAGTTTTCATTTATTTAAACAAAGGGGATGTGGGAGCTGAGACTCAGATGCCACTAGGTGGCGCTGACATTTGCCCTCAAAACTGTAAAAAAAATATCTCCAGTACGCATGCGCGGCTTGCGCAAATTGCATAAGCACGCTAAGCACTCTGGGCCCGAGTCATCAGGCGGGGTAAAGCGTGAGCAGCCAATCAGGGTATTGACACGTCACTTAGGTGCGACCAGGGCTTATATAAATAGCGCCACTTCTGGGCCCTGGTGCTCTCCTCCCTCTCCTCCTCCCCCTCTCCCCGCCCGGGGCTTGCCCGCCCTGGCCGTGGACTGCAGGACGCCACGGTGTCCATAGGCCAATGCGAGTGCCGCCCGCGCCTGCGAGGTGGCCAGGCCCGCTCTCCTCTCCTCCTTTCATCGATTGACTGGAATAAAGGCTTGTTGCGGAAGGACCCTTGTGCCAACGTGCGTTTCTGCCAGAGAGAGATGATCAGCGGCTTCAACACCCTGACAGACCTGGCCTGACCCTGACAGCCCTGGCCTGGCCTTGACAGCCCTGGCCTGATTCTGAAAGCCCTGGCCTGACTCTGACAGCCCTGGCCTGGGGCCCTCGCTGTGGCCTGATAGCCCTGATGGCCCTGGCCTTGGCAGCCCTTGCGGCCCTCTCCTGGTCCTGGCCTGGCCTGGCAGCCCTGGCTCTGGCCTGGCCCTTGACATGACCCTAACCTTTGACATCCTAACCTAACCCCTAACCTAACCGCTAACCACTAACCTAACCCTAACCTGACAGCCCTTGCCCTGGCGTGACAGCCCTGACCCTGACCCTGACAGCCCTGGTCCTGCCCTGACAGGCCTGGCCTGGCCTGACAGCCCTGGCCTGGCCTGGCAGCCCTGTTCCTGGCCCAGACCTGACCCTGACCTGACACTTGACCATAACTCTTGACCTCTAACCCAAACCCTGGCCGTGAGCCCTGGCCTAGCCAGCTGGCGAACCCCTTTGCCCTGGCCCCTGGCCTGGCCCTGGCCCCCTAGCCCTAGCCTCCTGGCCCCTAGTCCCCTGGCCCCCCTGGCCCTGGCCCCTAGTCCTCGCCTAGTCCTAGCACTCTGGCACTGGCCCCATACCCCAGCCCTAGCCACCTGGCCTAGCATCAGCCTAGCCCTAGCCCCTTGGCCCTATCCCCTAGCCCCAGTGCTATCCCCTAGCCCTAGCCCTGGCCCCTAGTCCCCTAGGCCCCCAAGCCCTAGCCCCCAGCCCTAGCCCTAAGACCCCTAGCCTAATCCTGGTCCTGGCCCCAGCCCTAGCACCCTAGCCCCTAGCCTTGGCCCTCTGGCCCCTAGCCCCCCTAGCCCCATAGCCCCAGCCCTAGCCTCCTAGCCCCCTAGCCATAGCCATAGCACCCTCGCCCCCTAGCTCCAGCCCTAGCCTCCAGCCCCAGGCTCAGTCCATGTCCTAGCCCTAGCCTAGCCCTAGCCCTAGCCCCTAGTCCCCTGGCCCCCCTGGCCTAGCCCCTTGCCTAATCCTGGTCCTGGCCCCAGCCTGGCCCCCCATAACCCCTGGCCCCTGGCACCTGGCCCTGGCCCCTAGCCCCAGCCCCCCCCTAGCCCCTAGCCCCCTAGCCCCCTGGCCCCCTGGCTCCCAGACCTGGCCTCCAGCCCCAGCCCCAGCCCCAGACCTGGCCCTAGCCCTGGCCTAAACCTAACCCTGACCTGACCCTAACCTAAGCCTAACCTAGCCCCTAACCCTATCCTAACACTAACCCTTACCTAACCTAACACCTAACCTAAACCTAACCTGACTTTAACTCTAACCTAATCCTAGCCTAAACCCTAACCTGACCTGACCCTGACCTGACCCTGACCCTGCCCTAACCTAACCTAGCAGCCCTAGCCCCTAGCAGCCCTGGCCTGGCCTGGCCTGGCCTAGCCTGGCCTAGCCTGGCCCTAGCCCTGGCCCTAGCCTAAGCCTAGCCTGGCCTAGCCTAGCCTAGCCCTAACCTAACCTGCCCTGGCCTCTAGCCCTGCCTTGCACTGCCCCCCAGCCTAACCCCCAACCTGGCCTAACCTAGCCTGGCCCCTAAGCCCTAGCCTAACCTACTTCTGCCCTAGCCCCCCTAAGCCTAGCCCCCTAACCTAACCTAGCCTAACCCTAACCCTAACCCCTAGCCTTCCCTAACCTAACCTAACCTAACCTAACCTAACCTAACATTAATTCAAATTTAGAATTGACTAAGGAGTTTCATAAAAGTTTTCATGTTACAGCTGAGACATTGCGTCATCGATTTGACATAACTAGAAAAGGCGCTAGAGATATTGTTACCCAATGTCAAAATTGTTGTCAGTTCTTACCTATGCCTCATGTTGGGATTAATCCCAGAGGAATCCGTCCACTACAAGTGTGGCAGATGGATGTTACTCACATTTCATTTTTGGTAAACTTCAATATTTGCATGTTTCTGTTGATACTTGCTCTGGAGTTGTGTTTGCTTCTCTCCTGATTGGAGAAAAGGGGCCCATGTTATTCAACATTGCCTAGAGGCATGGAGTGCCTGGGAAAGCCCAAAATTCTAAAACTGACAATTGGCGGCCTATACTTCTCAAAAATTTGGACAGTTTTGTCATCCAATAAAAGTGACCCATCTACTTGGGTCTCCCATACAACCCTCAATGTCAGGGTATTACTAAACATGCTCACATAAGCTAAAATCCTACTTAATAAAACAAAGGGAGAGTCCAGGAGGCTCTGCCCTCAGTGCCACAGTGACCCGTTTCCTTGGCACTCTTCACACTCAATTTTTGAATTTGGACAGTCAAGGCCATTTGGTGGCTGATCGCCACTGCTTAGGGCCTAATAGGCCCAAGGAAATGATCAAATGGAAGGATGTCTTAACTGGTCAATGGAAAGGCCCGGATCCTATCTTAATAAGATCCAGGGGAGCTGTCTGTGTTTTCCCACAGGAAGAAAACAATCCATTCTGGGTAACAGGTGCCTCACAGCTGGTGACAGCTGAAGTTGATCTTTCCACAGATACACCTGCTACCACTTGAACAGTCAAGGGTGGCGGGGTTGACCACTAATTGTACTCGAGTGGATTCATCGCCAACAGATGGCTGATTACCCTGGGTTTCTTCTGCCTTTTCTTACTTTAAGATTGGGTGGGGGTTGCAATGTGTGGTGCAGCACTATGTTGGGGCTTAGTGTTTTTACTCTGGTTGTTCTGCAAACTCAATACCCAAAATAAACGTGACTAGGTCGCGATCGCGCAAACACTGTGGCCTTGAAACAAGGATTATCTCCCAAAATTTGGTTATC
Organism: Meriones psammophilus; assembly: GCA_036365155.1. Taxonomy (NCBI): domain Eukaryota; kingdom Metazoa; phylum Chordata; class Mammalia; order Rodentia; family Muridae; genus Meriones; species Meriones psammophilus. Next base: position 7,227 of record JAEOAE010002021.1, read on the forward strand.
CATGTTAAAAACTTAAAACAGACTGTGACACTCAGTCGATGCACCTCAGGGTTTTACCCATTGCCTGAGTCGATGAGTGATCCAAGTCAATGTTGCCTTTGCCTAGCGGCTATGGTACCTAGATGGGAGGATGACAGCCCTTGCACTCCCTTGAATTTTATTCCATTGCACAGGAATGGGTGTCACCTCCTTTTTAATCTTCTCCCTTAGCCCCTGCACCCAGAGGACATGTCTCCATTGCACCTGGTGGGAAAGGAAGTGATCTAAAGCTCTGAATCCCTTCGCCCCAAAGAAGGGCTCGCTTGATCGAGCTTAGGGCTATCTTGTGCCCCAGCTTATAGGCTTTAAGGCAGTTTTCATTTATTAAAACAAAAGGGGGATGTGGAGAGCTGAGACTCAGATGCCACTAGGTGGCGCTGACATTTTGCCCTCCAAACTGTAAAAAAAAAAGCCTCCAGTAGGCATGCGCGGGTTGCACAAATTGCATAAGCACGCTAAGCACTCTGGGCCCGAGTCATCAGGCAGGGTAAAGAGTGAGCAGCCAATCTGGGTATTGACACGTCACTTAGGTGCGACCAAGGCTTATATAAACAGCGCCACTTCTGGGCACTGGAGCTCTCCTCCCTCTCCTCCTTCCCCTCTCCCTGCCCGGGGCTTGCCCGCCCTGGCCGCGCCCCGCGGGAAGCCTCGGTGTCCTTTGGGCAATGCGAGCGCCACCCACACACGCGAGATGGCCAGGCCCGCTCTCCTCTCCTCCTTTCATCGATTGACTGAAATAAAGGCTTGTTGTGGAAGGACACTTGTGCCCGCGTGCGTTTCTGCCAGCCAGACGAATCAGGCGGCTTCCAACAGCCTGACAGACCTGGCCCTGACCCTGACAGCCCTGGCCCTGGCCTTGACAGCCCTGGCCCTGGTCCTGACAGCCCTGGCCCTGGGCCTGACAGCCCTGGCCCTCACAGCCCTGGCCCTGGCCATGATAGCCCTGGCCCTAACCCTTGACCACCTAACCCTAATTCTAACCCCTAACCAACCCTAGCCCTAGTACCTGGCCTAGCCCGCTAGCCCAAACCCCTTGCCCTAGCCCCCTAGCCCCCTAGCCCTAGCCCTTGCCCCCTAGCCCTAGCCTCCTACCCCCTAGCTCCCTAGCCCCCCTAGCCCTAGCCCCCTATCTCAATTGGGAATACAGGAAAACTGAAAATTGTTATCTCGTGAAGTATGGCACAGAAACAAGTTTCCATCGAAAGAACAAGCATAAAGAACAACTTTGCGTTTTCCTGTATTCCTAAGTGAGCGAGCAACACTCATGTGATTCCGTTTAAAAGTAGTCCTTTGCTTTTCTCTTCTTTCGTTCAAAACTTGTTCCTGTGTTGTAGAGTGCGATATATCACATTTCAGCTTTCCTGTATTGCTAATTGAGCAAGTGACACACAAGTGATTCAGTTTACAAAGTAGTGCTTTGCGATTATGTTCATTCGTTGGTAACTTGTTCCTGTTAGGAACAAGTTAGGGTTAGGGTTAGGGTTAAGATTAGGGTTAGGGTTAGGTTTATATCACTTTTCAGTTTTCCTGTTATAATAATTGAACAGGCGACACATATGTGAATTAGTTTCAAAGTTGTGCTTTGCGTTTCTGTTCTTTCAATGAAAACTTGTTTCTTTGCTGTAAAGTTCGATATATCACTTTTCAGCTTTCCTGTACTCCTAATTGAGCGAGTGACACACATATGATTCCTTTTAAAAGTAGTACTTTGCTTTTCTGTTCTTTCATTGGAAACATGTTCCTGTGCTGTATGGTGCGATATATCACTTTTCAGTTGGAAACTTGTTCCTGTTAGGAACAAGTTAGGGTTATGGTAAGGGTTAAGGTTAGGGTTAGGGTAGGTTTAGGGGTAGGGTTAGGGTTACGGGTTAGGGTTAGGATTAAGGTTAGGGTTAGGGTACGGGGTTAGGGTTAGGGGTAGGGGTAGGGTTAGGGTTATATCAATTTTCAGTTTTCCTGTTAAAATAATTGAACAGGCGACATGTATGTGAATTAGTTTACAAAGTTGTGCTTTGCGTTCCTGTTCTTTCGATGGAAACTTGTTTCTGTGCCGTACAGTGCGAGATAACACTTTTCAGTTTTCATGTATTCCTAATTGAGCGAGCGACACACATGTGATTCCTTTTAAAAGTAGTACTTTGCTTTTCTGTTCTTTCGTTGGAAACATGTTCCTGTGCTGTATGGTGCGATATATCACTTTTCAGTTTTCCTGTATCCTAATTGATGGGACGACACAGATGTGATTTATTTACCAAAGTTGTGCTTCACCTTTCTGTTCTTACATTGGAAACTTCTTCCTGTACTCCAAAGTGGAAGATATCACTTTTCAGTTTTCCTGTATTCCTAATTGTGCAAGTGACACACATGTTACTTAGTTTACAAAGTTGTGCTTTACATTTCTGTTCTTTCATTGGAAATTTGTTTCTGTGAGGTACAGTGCAAGATATCACTTTTCAGTTTTCCTGTATTCCTATTTGAGCAGGCGACACACATTTGATTTATTTTCCAAAGTTGTGCTTTGCATTTCTGTTCTTTCATTGGAAAATTCTTTCTATGCTCTAAAAGGGAGATATCACTTTTCAGTTTTCCTGTATTCCTAATTGGTAGGCGACACAAATGTGATTTAGTTTAAAAAGTTGTGCTTTGCCTTTCTATTCTTTTGTTGGAAACTTGTTTCTATGCACTACAGTGGGAGATATCACTTTTCAGTTTTCTTGTATTTCTAATTGAACGGACTACATACATGTTACTTAGTTTACAAACTTGTGATTTACATTTCTGTTCTTTTTTTTTTGGAATCATCTTTCTGTGCACTACAGTGGGAGATATCACTTTTCAGTTTTCCTGTATTCCTAATTAGTAGGCGACACACATGTTAAGTAGTTTGCAAAGTTGTGCTTTATATTTCTTTTCTTTCATTGGAAACTTGTTTCTCTGAGGTACAATGCGAGATATCACTTTTCAGTTTTCCTGGATTCCTAATTGAACAGGTGACACACATGTGATTTAGTTTCCAATGTTGTGCTTTGCTTTTCTGTTCATTCATTGCAAACTTCTTTCTGTGCTCTAAAGTGGAAGATATCACTTTTCAGTTTTCTTGTATTCCTAATTGTGCAGGGGACACACAGGTTGCCTAGTTTACAAAGTTGTGCTTTACATTTCTGTTCTTTCGTTGGAAACTTGTTAGTGTGAGGTACAATGCGAGATATCACTTTTCAGTTTTCCTGTATTCCTAATTGAACGAGTGACACACATTTGATTTAGTTTCCAAAGTTGTGCTTTGCGTTTCTGTTTTTTATTGGAAACTTCTTTCTCTGCTCTAAAGTGGGAGATATCACTTTTCAGTTTTCCTGTATTCCTAATAGTGCAGGCGACACACATGTTACTTAGTTTACAAAGTTGTTCTTTACATTTCTGTACTTTCGTTGGAAATTTCTTTCTGTGCTCTCAAGTGGGAGATCTCATATTTCAGTTTTTCTGTATTCCTAATGGAACGGGTGACACAAATGTGATTTAGTTTACAAAGTTTTGCTTTGCCTTTCTATTCTTTTGTTGGAAACTTGTTTCTGTGCACTACTGTGGAGATATCACATTTAAGTTTTCCTTTATTCCTAATTGAGAGGGCTATACACATGTTACTGAGCATACAAAGTTGTGCTTTACATTTCTGTTCTTTCATTGGAAACTTGTTTCTGTGGTACAGTCACGAGATATAACTTTTCAGTTTTACTGTATTCCTAATTGTGCAGGCGACACACATGTTACTTAGTTTACAAAGTTGTGCTTTGCCTTTCTGTTCTTTTTTGTGGAAACTTGTTTCTGTGAGGTACAGTCTGAGATATCACTTTTCAGTTTTCCTGTATTCCTAATGAACGGGCGACACAGATGTGATTTATTTTCCAAAGCTCTGCTTTGTGTTTATGTTCTTTCATTGGAATCTTCTTTCTGTGCTCTAAAGTGGGAGATACCACTTTTTAGTTTTCCTGTATTCCTAATTGAGCGGACTGACACACATATTTACCTAGTTTACAAAATTTTGTTTTACATTTGTGTTCTTTTGTTGGAAACTTCTTTCTGTGTACTACAGTGGGAGATATCACTTTTCAGTTTTCCTGTATTCCTAAGTCAATGGGAGACACACATGTGATTTAGTTTCCAAAGGTGTGCTTTGCCTTTCTGTTCTTTCATTGGAAACTTCTTTCTTTGCTCTAAAGTGGGAGATATCACTTTTCAGTTTTCCCGTATTCGAATTGTACAGGCGACACACATGTTAATTAGTTTACAAAGTTGTGCTTTACATTTCTGTTCTTTCATTGGAAACTTGTTTCTTTGAGGTACAGTCACGAGATATCATTTTCAGTTTTCATGTAATCCTAATTGAACTGGCGACACACATGTGATTTAGTTACCAAAGTTGTGCTTTGCGTTTCTGTTCTTTCATTGGAAACTTCTTTCTGTGCTCTAAAGTGGGAGATATCACTATTCAGTTTTCCTGTATTCCTAATTGAGCAGGCGACACAAATGTGATTTAGTTTAAAAAGTTGTGCTTTGCCTTTCTATTCTTTTTGTTGGAAACTTGTTTCTATGCACTACAGTGGGAGCTATCACTTTTCAGTTTTCATGTATTCATAATTGAGCAGGCGACACACATGTGATTTATTTTGAATGTTGTGCTTTGCGTTTCTGTACTTTCATTGGGAAATACTTTCTGTGCTCTAACCCTGTAACCTAACCCTGTAACCTAAACCCCAAACCCAAACACAACCTAACCTAACCTAACCTAACCTAACCTAACCTAACCCTGTAACCTAACCCTGTAACCTAACCTAACACTAACACTAACCTAACCCTAACCTAACCTAAACCTAACGTAACCTAACCTAATCCTAACTAACCTAACCTAACCTAACCTAACCTAACCTAACCTAACCCTAACCTAACTTGTTTACAGCGAAAGAACAGAAAGAAAAGCACTACTTTTAAGCGGAATCACATGTGTGTTGCTCGCTCAATTAGGAATACAGGAAAACTGAAAAGTGTTATCTGGCACTATGCGGCACAGAAACAAGTTTCCATCGAATGAACAAGCATAAAGCACAACTTTGTTAATTAATTCACATAAGTGTTTCCCGTTCAATTATGATAAAAAGGAAAACTAAATAGTGATATATCACACTGTACAGCACAGAAAAAGTATCCAACAGAAGAACAGAAACACAAAGCACTTCTTTTAAAGCAAAATCACATGTGTCACTAGCCCAATTAGGAATACAGGAAATCTGAAAAGTGATATATTGAAATATGCGGCAAAAAACAAGTTTTCATCGAAAGAACAGAAACACAAAGCACAACTTTGCAAACTAATTCACATGCGTGTCGGCTGTTCAATTATTATAACAGGAAAACTGAAAGTGATATAACCTAACCATAACCTAACCCTAACCTAACCTAACCTAACCCTTACCTAACCTAACTTGTTTCTAACAGGAACAAGTTTCCAACGAAAAGAACATAAATACAAAGCACTACTGTGTAAACTAAATCACATGTGTGCCACTCAATTAGGAATACAGGAAAACTTAAAAAGTGATATAATGCACTGTACACCACAGGAACAAGTTTGAACAAAGAACTGAAAAGCAAAGAACTACATTTAAAGCGGAATCACATGTGTGTCGCTCGCTCCATTAGAAATACAGGAAAACTGAAAAGTGTTATCTCGCACTATATGGCACAGAAACAAGTTTAAATTGGGAAGAAGAGAAACACAAAGCACAACTTTGTAAACTAATTCACACACGTGTCGCCCGTTCAATTATTATAACAGGAAAACTGAAAAGTGATATATCGAACTGTACAGCACAGGAACACGTTTCCATCAAAGAACAAGCATAAAGCACAACTTTGTAAACTAATTCACATACGTGTCGCCCGTTCAATTATTATAACAGGAAAACTCGAAAGTGATATATCACACTGTACAGCACATAAACAAGTTTCCAAGTGAAGAACAGAAACGCAAAGCACTACTTTCTAAACTAAATCACATGTGTGTCACTCACTCAATTAGGAATACAGGGAAACTGAAAGCGAAAAATCAAAATGTATGGCAAAAAACAAGTTTTCATTGAAAGAACAGAAGCATAAAGCACAATTTTTGTAAACTAATTCACATTCGTGTTGTCTGTTCAATTATTTTAACAGGAAAACTGAAATGTTATATAACCTAATCCTAACCTAAGCCCTAACCTGACCCTAACCTAACAAACCTAACCTAACCTAACCTCTAACCTAACCTAACCTAACCTAACCTAAACCTAATTCACCTCGTGTCACCCGTTCATTTATTATAATAGGAAAACTGAAAAGTGATATATAACACTGTACAGCACAAAAAAAGTTTCCAACAGAAGAACAGAAATGCAAAGCACTATTTTGTGAACTAAATCACATGTGTGTCGCTCTCTCAAATAGGAATAAAGGAAAACTAAAAAGTGATATATCAAAAATGCGGCAAAAAAACAAGTTTTCATCAGAAAGAACAGAAGCATAAAGCACAACTTTGTAAACTAATTCACATATGTGTCCCCGTTCAGTTATTATAACAGGAAAGCTGAAAAGTGATATATCACACTGTAGAGCACAGAAACAAGTTTCCAACAGAAGAACACAAGCATAAGCACTACTTTCTAAACTAAATCACATGTGTGTCGCTCACTCAATTAGGAATACAGGGAAACTGAAAAGCAATATATGGAAATTATGGCAAAGAGACAAGTTTCCAACAGAAGATCAAGCGCAAAGCACTACTTTGTAAAGTAAATCACATGTGTATCGCTCACTCAATTAGGAATACGGGAAACTGAAAAGCGAAAAATCGAAATAAGCGGCAAAAACAAGTTTTCATCGAGAAAGAACAGAAAAGCAAAGCACAACTTTGTAAACTAATTCACATTCGTTTCACCTGTTCAATTATTATAACAGGAAAAATGAAAAGTGTTATAACCTAACCCTAACCATAAGCCCTAACCTAACCTAACCCTCACCTAACCCTACCTAACCCTAACCTCCCTAACCTAACCTAACCTAACCTAACACTAACCTAACCTAATCCCTAACCTAAACTTGTTCCTAAAGGAAATAACAGAAGCACAAAGCACTACTTTGTAAACTAAATCACATGTGTGCCACTAAGCAATTAGGAATACAGGAAAACTGAAAAGTGATATAGCGCACTGTACAGCACAGGAACAAGTTCGAACAAAAGAACAGAAAAGCAAAGCACTACTTTTAAGCGGAATCACATGTGTGTCGCTCGCTCAATTAGGAATACAGGAAAACTGAAAAAGTGTTATCTACGCACCATAAGGCACAGAAACAAGTTTCCATCGAAAGAACAGAAACACAAACCACAACTTTGTAAACTAATTCACACACGTGTCGCCCCTTCAATTATTATGACAGGAAAACTGAAAAGTGATATAACCTTAACCTAACCTAAGCCCTAACCTAGCAAAACCCTAACCTAACCTAAGCCCCTAACCTAACCTAAACCTAACCTAACCTAACCATAACCTAACCATAGATTGTTCCTAACAGGAAAAACTTTCCAGCGAAAGAACATAAATGCAAAGCACTACTTTGTAAACTAAATCAAATGTGTGCCACTCGCTCAATTAGGAATACAGGAAAACTTAAAAGTGATATAGCTGTACAGCACAAAACTAGTTTTGAATGAAGAAGAAGAAAGCAGCAAAGCACAACTTTTGTAAACTAATTCACATACATGTCGCCTGTTCAATTATTATAACAGGAAAACTGAAAGTGATATATCAACTGTACAGCACAGGAAAAAGTTTCCATCGAAAGAAGAAGCGCAAAGCACAACTTTGTAAACTAATTCCCATATGTATCGCGCATTCAATTATTATAACAGGAAAACTGAAAAGTGATATATCACACTATACAGCACAGAAACAAGTTTCTAACAGAAGAACAGAAACCCAAAGCACTACTTTGTAAACTAAATCACATGTGTGTCGCTCACTCAATTAGGAATACAGGAAACTGAAAAGTGATAAATTGAAATGTATGGCATAGAAATGATTTTCATTGAAAGAACAAGCATAAAGCACAACTTTGTAAACTAATTCACATTCATGTCTCTTGTTCAATTATTATAACAGGAAAACTGAAAAGTGATATAACCTAACCTAACCTAAGCCCCTAACCTAACCTGACCTATTTCTTGAGACCTAACCCTACCTAGCCTAACCTCCCTAACCTAACCCTAACCTAACCTAACCTAATCCTAACCTAACTTGTTCCTAACAGGAACAATTTTCCAAAAAAGAACACAAGCATAAAGCACTACTTTGTAAACTAAATCACATGTGTGCCACTCACTCAATTAGGAATACAGAAAACTGAAAGAGATATAATGCATGTGAGTAACCAGCTAGTAAATTTACTAGCATTACAGCGTGGGCAAAAAAAGCAAGCCTCGCTGGGTGCCTGTGCCCGTTGATGCCCTCACACTATGACTATCTTCAGACAGAAAAGGGATTTTGGAATTACAGCTGCCATTGTTACTGCCATCTCATTGGCAGCTGTTGGAGCTACCACCACGGCATTAGCCATGAGTCATACTGGGCAGACTGCTCAGACCCTGAATAACCTTTTAGCCAATGTAGCTCATGCCTTAGATGTACAAAAGGAATTAATGCTCAACTAAAAGGAGGTTTGATGGTATTCAATCAGAGGTTTGACCTCGTGCAGAACAATTAATACGCTATGGCAAATTGTTCAACTTGGCTGTCAATGAAAGTATGCTGGACTTTGTGTCACTAACATACAACATGAGAATTTTCCCTGTGCTGCAAATCTGTCTAAACAATTGTCAAGCTATATTTTAGGTAATTGGACTGGAGAATTCGATACTACGATGGACCAGCTGAGGTGGCTATTGTCATGGTAAATTCTACCAAGTGGGCGCAGGACTAGCCACAGGATTATCATCATGGATTGCTGCAGCCATGAATCATCTGAAGGAATGGGCGGGCATGGGAGCGTTAGCAGGCCTTCTGGTGTTGGTCACCTTTGTTTGCCTGTGGTATATATGCAAGATTAGAGTCTCACAACAGCATAATGCAGCCATGACCATTCAGGCCTTACAGCCATTGAAGCAGGACAGTTTCCCCAAGCATGGTTGGCTACCATAAAAAGCTAAAATGTTATGCTCAGGATGCGAGGCTAAGCACTGCACTCAGGGTCAGCAGCCTTGGACCCAGAGAAGAGCATGTCTGATTGCATGCGGGTTGATGCCCCAGGTCCCGCCTCTGAGAAATAGGTATTGGACGGGTCTGATGCTCTTTGGGTGGATGACACCTAAATGAACATCAGTACAAAGTCCCAATTTATTTCTAATATCAGAGATCAGAACTCTACTCTTGCCTGATGCGTCCAAAACAAAGGGGAACTGTGAGAGCTGCGTAATGCGGGCCTGAAAGATGGAGCTGGTTTCCGCCTTCCACCTTCGGATGGTGAGTGCTCTCTGTCACGAACAATTCCACATTTGGCTAAGGCTGAGGATCTGGCTTGCTTCCATGTATGTGTACCTATCTACATTGCCCACGTGGCATGCTGAGGTTGGCTACCCAGAGGCTATTTAAAGTGGGCTGGCTTTACCCAGGGTCAGATGATTGTTCAAGGTTCCTGAATAAACTGCATTGAAAAAAAGATAAAAGATAAAAAAAAAAATTCAGAAACACATCAAAAACATCAACCATCATGATCAACTAGGCTTCATCTGAAATTTAGGGATAATTCAATGTATATAATTCAATAAATATAAACCATCATATAACAGACTAAAATGCAAAACCCACATTGTCATCTAAAATTTTCTATGTAGCATATTATGATCTTCTAATAAGTTCCTGAAGATTTTAAAAATATTTTACTTGGTAACGTTAAAATATTGACATTATTCACTGTCAAATTTTAATAAATGTGAGTTATGTGAATGAATAGAAACACAACCAATCAAAGCATAGCTTTCCATTTTTAGATGTTGATATCAAACACATAGATAATACTACTATGCTCTGACCCTCTTACAGTGAGCCATGGATACTCAATACTATAATTTCATATTTGGGTTGTTACACAGGATGGTAAAGTTATATCAACTTAGTTTCAGAACTTAAAATTTGAGTACTTTAGATCACTGCCCAGTATACTCATAATTACATGGCATTGTGACAAGATATATATATATATATATATATATATATATATATATATATATATATATATCATGCAAACATGTGTATCTATATTTCAGTAAATATATATGAAGTAAAATAATATTATTAGTGGAATATGAAAATATGTATTTCACCTACTCAGATTTTCATGATGATCTGTATGTATTAATAAATATTAAAGTGACAGAATTAGGCTTTGAGAAAATTGTAGTGACAGCATGTAAAATATGTATGATAATGAGATAAGAATGCTAGAGGCAGGCTTCGGGAAAATTGTTTTCAATCTGACTTGTAAATTGGATTCATTTAAGGGATAAATTAGAGAATGAAAAGTTAAAATGAAAAGTATTGAATGGTTGTAGCCAGTGACTGCATAAGGTAGATTAATTTTTAAAAATATGAAACATTAAAAAATATGAGTTATTTCCCTCAGAATGATCTTTTCTAGATCCCACCATTTGCCTGCAAATTTCATGATTTCCTCCTTTTTGATTGCTGAGTAGTATTCCATTGTATAAAAATACCACAACTTCTGTACCCATTCCTCCATTGATGGACATCTGGGTTGTTTCCAGGTTCCGGCTATTACAAATAAAGCTGCTATAAACGTGGTTAAAAAAAAAAAAAAAAGAAAAGAAAGACAAAAGCATAGCGCACAACATTTGTAAACTAATTCACATATGTGTGTCCCGTTCAATTATTATAACAGGAAAAATAAAAGTGATATATCACACTGTACAGCACAGAAACAAGTTTCTAACACAAGAACAAGCATAAAAAGCGCTACTTTGTAAAGTAAATCACATGTGTGTCGCTCGCTCAATTAGGAATATAGGAAAACTGAAAAGTAATGTATTGAACTGTACTGCAAAGAAACAAGTTTTCATCGAAAGAACAGAAACACAAAGCACAACTTTGTAAACTAATTCACATTCGTTTAGCCTGTTCAATTATTATAACAGGAAAACTGAAAGTGATATAACCTAACCTAACCCTGGCAAACCCTAACCCCTAAAACTAACCTAACCTAACCTAATCCCTAACCCTAACCTAACCTAACCTAACCTAACCCTAATGCTAACTTGTTCCTAAAGGAACAAATTTCCAATGAAAGAACATAAGCATAAAGCACAACCCAGTAAACTAAGTAACATGTGTGTCACTCGCTCAATTAGGAATACAGGAAAACTGAAAAGTGATATAGCACTGTACAGCACAGGAACAATTTTCTAATGAAAAGAACAGAACAGCAAAGCACTATATTTAAACAGTATCAAATGTATGTGGCTCGCTCAATTAGGAATACAGGAAAACTGAAAAGTGTTATCTGCTTTTTATGCGGCACAGAAACAAGTTTCCATCGAGAAGAACAGATCATAAAAGCACAACTTTTGTAAACTAATTCACATCGTGTCGCCTCTTCAATTATTATAACAGGGAAAACTGAAAAGTGATATAAGACCCAGCCTAGCCTTTCCTAACCGTAACCTAGCCTCGCCTAACCCTAACCTAACCTAAACCTAACCTAAGCCTAACCATAGCCTAAAGTAACCTAACACTACAACCTGCAGTTGAAGAACTATAGCCTAACACTCACCTAACCTAAACCTAACCGCCTAGCCTAACCCTACCTAACCTAACACTAACCTAAGCCTAATCCTAACAGCCTAACCTAAGCCCCCTACCTAGCCTAACCTGGCCCTACCCCAAGCCCCAATCCTAACTTGATTTCTAACAAGGAACAAGGTGGGAAACTTGTTCCCTAACAGAACAAGTTTCCAAGGAAAGAACATAAACACAAAGCACTACTTTGTAAACAAAATCACATGTGTGTCACTCTCTCAATTGGAATACAGGAAAACTGAAAAGTGATATATCGCACTGTACAGCACAGGAACAAGTTTCCAACGAAAGAACAGAAAAGCAAGCACTACTTTTAAGCGGAATAACATGTGTGTAAGCTTGCTCAATTAGGAATACAGGATAACTGAAAAGTGTTATCGCACTGTATGGCTGAAAAAACTTTCCATCGAAAGACCAGAAGCGAAAGGACAACTTTGTAAACTATTTCACATTCGTGTTGCCCTTTTAATTATTATTACAGGATAACTGAAAGTGATATATCACACTGTACAGCACAGAAACTAGTTTCCAACAGAAGAACAAGCATAAACACTACTTTGTAAACTAAGTCACATGTCGTCACTCGCTCAATTAGGAATACAGAAAAACTGAAAAGTGATATATCGAGTTTTTCAGCACAGGAACAAGTTTGAACCGAAGAAAAGCAAAGCAAAGCACTATTTTGTAAACTAAAGAATATGTGTGTCGCTCAAAT
>JAEOAE010001191.1:0-18240 GCA_036365155.1 Meriones psammophilus
GAGTACTTAAAAAAATCCCGTCCCACGAAATGACTCCAGAGCACTCAAAAACCCACTTGCAAACGAAATGACTCCAGAGTACTAAAAACTTGCTGTCAATGAAATGACTCAAGAACACTTAAAAACCTGCTCCCAATGAAATGACTCCAGAGCACTTAAAAACCCAGTTCCAACGAAATGTCCTCAGTGCACCTAAAAACCCGCTATCAACGAAATGACTCCAGAGCACTCAAAACCCGCTTCCAATGAAATGACTACAGAGAACTTAAAAACCGCTTCTGAAATGAGCCCAGAGCACTTAAAAACCCGCTTCCAACTAAATGACTCCAGAGCACTCAATAACCCACTTCCAACGAAATGACTCCAGAGTACTTAAAAAACACTTCCAATGAAATGACTCCAGAGCACTTAAAAACCTGTTTCCAACGAAATGACTCGACACTTCAAAAAACTGCTTCAATGAAATGAATCAGAGCACTCTAAAATTTGCTTCAAGGAAATGTCCTCAGTGCACATAAAAACCCGCTTCCAACGAAATGACTCCAGAGCACTCAAAACCCGCTTCAATGAAATGACTACAGAGCACTTAAAAACCCGCTTCTAAACGAAATAGGCCCAGAGAATTTAAAAACCCGCTTCCAACAAAATGAGCCCAGAGCACTTATAAACACGCTTCCAACGAAATGACTGCAGAGTTCTTAAAAACCCGCTTCCAACGAAATGACTCCAGAGCACTCAAAAACCCGCTTCCAACAAAAGGTCTCCAAAGTACTGAAAAACCTGCTTCCAATGAAATGACTCCAGAGCACTTAAAAACCTGCTTCCAACGAAATGACTCCGGAGCACTTCAAAAACTGCTTCCAATGAAATGAATCCAGAGCACTCTAAAATTTGCGTCCAAGGAAATGTCCTCAGTGCACATAAAAACCCGCTTCCAACGAAATGACTCCAGAGCACTCAAAAACCCGCTTCCAACAAAAGGTCTCCACAGTACTGAAAAACCCCCTTCCAATGAAATGACCTCAGAGCACACAACAACCCACTTCCAACGAAATGATTCCAGAGCACTCTAAAACCCGCTTCCAATGAAATGACTCCAGAACACTTAATAACCCGCTTCCAATGAAATGACTCCAGAGCACTTAAAAACACGCTTCGAAATAATTGACTACAGAGCACTTAAACCCCGCTTCCAACGAAAGGACACCAGAACATTTAAAACCCCGCTGCCAACGAAATGACTCAGGAGCCCTTAAAAACACGCTTCCAACGAAAGGACTCCACAGCACTTAAAAACCCTTTTCCAAAGAAATGATCCCAGAGCACTTAAAAACTCGCTTCCAACGAAATGACTCCAGAGCACTTAAAAACCCCTACCAACGAAATGACTCCAGAGCACTCAAAAACCCACTTCCAACGAAATGACTCCAGAGTACTCAAAAACCTGCTTCCAATGAAGTGACACCAGAGCACTTAAAAACCTGCTTCGAATGAAATGACTCCGGAGCACTTCAAAAACTGCTTCTAATGAAATGAATCCAGAGCACTCTAAAATCTGCTTAAAACGTAATGTCCTCAGTGCACATAAAAACCTGCTTCCAACGAAATGACTACAGAGCACTCAAAAACCAGATTCCAATGAAATGACTACAGAGCACTTAAAAACCCGCTTCCAACGAAATAGGCCCAGAGCAGTAAAAAACCCGCTTACAACAAAATGAGCCCAGAGCACTTAAAACCCCGCTTCCAACGAAATGACTCCAGAGTTCTTAAAAGCCCGCTTCCAACGAAATGACTCCAGAGCACTCAAAAATCCGCTTCAAACGAAATGACTCCAGAATACTTGAAAGGCCAGTTCCAACAAAATGTCCTCAGTGCACATAAAAAACCACTTCCAACGAAATGACTCCATAGCACTTAAAAACCCGCTTCCAATGAAATGACTCCAGAGCACTTAAAAACCCGCTTCCAACAAAATGAATCCAGAGCACTTAAAAACCGGCTTCCAACAAAATGACTCCAGAGCACTCTAAAACCCCCTTCCAACAAAATGAATCCAGAGTACTTAAAAGCCCAGTTCCAACAAAATGTCCTCAGTGCACATAAAAACCCCCTTCCAACGAAATGACTCCAGAGCACTCAAAAACCCACTTCCAAGGAAATGACTCCAGAGTACTAAAAAACATGCTTCCAATGAAATGACTCCAGAGCACTTAAAACCTGCTCCCAATGAAATGACTCCAGAGCACTTAAAAACCCGCTTCCAATGAACTGAATCCAGCCCACTCTAAAACCCGCTTCCAATGAAATGACTCCAGAGCACTTAAAAACCCAGTTCTAACTAAATGTCCTCAGTGCACATAAAAACCTGCTTCCAACGAAATGACTCCAGAGCACTCAAAAACCCACTTCAAATGAAATGACTACAGAGCACTTATAAACCCGCTTCCAACGAAATGAGCCCAGAGCACTTAAAATCCCGCTTCCAACGAAATTAGCCCAGAGCACTTAAAAACCCATTTCAAACAAAATGTCCTCAGTGCAAATAAAAACCCGCTTCCAAGAAAATGAACCCAGAGCACTTAAAAACCTGCTTCCAACAAAATGACTTCAGAGCACATAAAAACCCTCTTCCAACGAAATGACTCCAGAGCACTTAAAAACTTGCTTCCAACGAAATGACCCCAGAGCACATAAAAACCCACTTCCAAAGAAATGACTCCAGAGCACTTAAAAACCCGCTTCCAACAAAATGACTTCAGAGCACTTAAAAAACCCCTTCCAACGAAATGACTCCAGAGCACTCAAAACCCACTCCCAACGAAATGACTCCTGAGCACTTAAAAACCTGCTTCCAACGAAATAACGTCAGAGTACTTAAAAACACGCTTCCAACGAAATGAATCCAGAGCACTCTAAAACCCGCTTCCAACGAAATGACTCCAGAGCACTTAAAAACCCAGTTCCAATGAAATGACTACAGAGCACTTAAAAACCCGCTTCCAACGAAATGACCTCAGAGCACATTAAAACCCGCTTCCAACGAAATGATTCCAGAGCACTCTAAACCCGCCTCCAAAGGAATGACTCCAGAACACTTAAAAACCCGCTTCCAATGAAATGACTCCAGAGTACTTAAAAACACGGTTCCAACGAAATGACTGCAGAGTTCTTAAAAACCCGCTTCCAACGAAATGACTCCAGAGCACTCAAAAACCCGCTTCCAACAAAAGGTCTCAACAGCACTGAAAAACCCGCTTCCAATTAAATGACCTCAGAGCACATAACAACCCGTTTCCAACGAAATGATTCCAGAGCACTCTAAAACCCGCTTCAAATGAAACGACTCCAGAACACTTAATAACCCGCTTCAAATGAAACGACTCCAGAACACTTAATAACCCGCTTCAAATGAAATGACTCCAGAGCACTTAAAAACACGCTTTGAACAAATTGACTACAGAGCATGTAAAACCTGCTTCCAACGAATCGACCCTAGAGCACTTAAACCCCGCTTCCAACGAAAGGACACCAGAACATTTAACACCCCGCTTCCAACGAAATGACTCAGGAACCTTAAAAACACGCTTCCAACGAAAAAAATCCAGAGCAGGTAAAAACCCGCTTCCAACTAAATGATCCCAGAGCACCTAAAACCCCGCTTCCAACTAAATGACTCCAGAGCACTTAAAAACCCATTTCCAACGAAATGACTCCTGAATGTTTGAAAGCCCATTTCCAACAAAATATCCTCAGTGCACATAAAAAACCCCTTCCATAGAAATGACTCCAGAGCACTTAAAAACCCGCTTCCAACGAAATGACTCAAGAGAACTATAAAACCCGCTTCCAACGTAATGACTCCAGAGCACTCTAAAACCCGTTCCAACAAAATGAATCCAGAGTACTTAAAAGCCCAGTTCCAACAAAATGTCCTCAGTGCACATGAAAATCCCCTTCCAACTAAATGACTCCAGAGCACTTAAAAAACCGCTTCATACGAAAGGACTCCACAGCACGTAAAAACCCTTTTCCAAAGAAATGATCCCAGAGCACGTAAAAACTCGCTTCCAACTAAATGACTCCATAGCACTTAAAAACAAGCTTCCAAAGAAATGACTCCAGAGCACTTAAAAACCCGATTCCAACGAAATGACTTCAGAGTACTTAAAAACCCCCTTCCAACGAAATGACTCCAGAGCACTCAAAAACCCACTTCCAACGAAATGACTCCAGAGTACTAAAAAACATGCTTCCAATGAAATGACTCCAGAGCACTTAAAAACCTGCTCCCAATGAAATGACTCCAGAGCACTTAAAAACCTGCTTCCAATGAAATGAATCCAGACCACTCTAAAACCCGCTTCCAATGAAATGACTCCAGAGCACGTAAAAACCCAGTTCCAACAAAATGAAACATAAAAACTCCAGAACCAAATGATTCCAAAGCACTCTAAAACCAGTTCCAACAAAATGACCTCAGAGCACTTAAAAACCGCTTCCAATGAAATGATTCCAGAGCACTCTAAAACCCGCTTCCAACGAAATGACCCCAGAGCACATAAAACCCACTTCCAAAGAAATGACTCCAGAGCCCTTAAAAAACCGCTTCTAATGAAATGACTCCAGAGCATTTAAAAACCTGCTTCCAACGAAACGACCCTAGAGCACAGAAAAACCCAGTTAAAACAAAATGAGCCCAGAGCACTTAAAAACCCAGTTACAACGAAATGTCCTCAGTGCACATAAAAACTCCCTTCCAACGAAATGATTCCAGAGCACTCTAAAACAAGCTTCCAATGAAATGACTCCAGAGCACTTAAAAACCCGCTTCAAACGAAATGAATTCTGAGCACTTAAAAACCCGCTTCCAACGAAAGGACTCCACAGCACTTAAAAACCCGCTTCCAACAAAATGACTTCAGAGCACTTAAAAACCCCCTTCCAACAAAATGACTCCAGAGCACTCAAAACCCACTTCCAACGAAATTACTCCTGAGCACTTAAAAACCCGCTTCCAACGAAATGACTCCAGAGTACTTAAAAACCTGCTTCCAACGAAATGACTCCAGAGCATTTAAAAACCTGCTTCCAACGAAACGACCCTAGAGCACTGAAAAACCCAGTTACAACGAAATGAGCCCAGAGCACTTAAAAACCCAGTTACAACGAAATGTCCTCAGTGCACATAAAAACTCGCTTCCAACGAAATGATTCCAGAGCACTCTAAAACAAGCTTCCAATGAAATGACTCCAGAGCACTTAAAAACCCGCTTCAAACGAAATGAATCGGAGCACTTAAAAACCCGCTTCCAATGAAAGGACTCCACAGCACTTAAAAACCCGCTTCCAACAAAATGATACCAGAACACTTAAATACCCGCTTCCAAAGAAATGACCTCAGAGCACATAAAAACCCGCTTCCAACGAAATGACTCCAGAGAACTCAAAAACCCGCTTCCAATGAAATGACTCCAGAGCACTTAAAAACCCGCTTCCAACGAAATGAATCCAGAGCACTTAAAAACCCGCTTCCAACGAAATGATCCAAGAGCACTTAAAAACCCAGTTCCAATGAAATTACCTCAGAGCACATAAAAATAAGCTTCCAACAAAATCACTCCAAGCACTCAAAAACCCGTTTCCAACGAAATGAGCCCAGAGCACTTAAAAACCAGCTTCCAACGAAATGAGCCCAGAACACTTAAAAACCCAGTTCCAACGAAATGTCCTCAGTGCACATAAAAACCTGCTTCAAACGAAATGATTCCAGAGCACTCTAAAACAAGCTTCCAATGAAATGACTCCAGAGCACTTAAAAACCCGCTTCCAACGAAATGAATCCAGAGCACTTAAAAACCTTCTTCCAAGGAAATGACTCCAGAGCACTCTAAAACCTGCTTCCATCGAAATGACTCCAGAGTACTTAAAAGCCCAGTTCCAACAAAATGTCCTCAGTGCACATAAAAACCCCCTTCCAACGAAATGATTCCAGAGTACTCAAAAACCCGCTTCCAACTAAATGATCCCAGAGCACTTAAAAACCGCCTTCCAACTAAATGAACCCAGAGCACATAAAAAACCGCGACTCCAGAGCACTTAAAAAACCGCTTCCAACGAAATGAACTCAGAGTACTCAAAAACATGCTTCCAATTAAATGACTTCAGAGCACTTAAAAAACCACTTCCAACGAAATGAGCCCAGAGCACTTAAAAACCAGTTTCCAACGAAATGAGCCCAGAGCACTTAAAAACCCAGTTCCAACGAAATGTCCTCAGTGCACATAAAAACCCGCTTCCAACGAAATGAACCCAGAGCACTTAAAAACCCGCTTCCAACAAAATGACCTCAGAGCACTCAAAAACCCGCTTCCAACGAAATGACTCCAGAGCACTCAAAAACCCGCTTCCAATGAAATGACTCCAGAGCACTTAAAAACCCGCTTCCAACTAAATGATCCCAGAGCACCTAAAAATCCGCTTCCAACTAAATGACTCCAGAGCACTTAAAAACCCACTTCCAACGAAATGACTCCAGAATACTTGAAAGCCCAGTTCCAACAATATGTCCTCAGTGCACATAAAAACCCCTTCCATAAATAATCCAGACTTAAGACCACGAAATGACTCCAGAGCACTTAAAAACCCGCTCCAAACGAAATGACTCCAGAATGCTTGAAATGAGTTCAACAAAATGTCCTCAGTAAAAAACACCCTTCCATAGAAATGACTCCAGAGCACTTAAAACCCAAAATGACTCAAGAGAACTCTAAAACACGCCCAAAATGACTCCAGAGCACTACTTCCAACAAAATGACTCCAGAGTACTTAAAAGCCCAGTTCCAACAAAATGTCCTCAGTGCACATGAAAACCCCCTTCCAACGAAATGACTCCAGAGCACTTAAAAATTTGCTTCCAACGAAATGACCCCAGAGCACATAAAAACCCACTTCCAAAGAAATGACTCCAGAGCCCTTAAAAACCCGCTTCCAACAAAATGACTTCAGAGCACTTAAAAACCCACTTCCAACAAAATGACTCCAGAGCACTCAAAACCCACTTCCAACGAAATTACTCCTGAGCACTTAAAAACCCGCTTCCAACGAAATGACTCCAGAGTACTTAAAAACCTGCTTCCAACGAAATGACTCCAGAGCATTTAAAAACCTGCTTCCAACGAAACGACCCTAGAGCACAGAAAAACCCAGTTACAACAAAATGAGCCCAGAGCACTTAAAAACCCAGTTACAACGAAATGTCCTCAGTGCACATAAAAACTCGCTAACAACGAAATGATTCCAGAGCACTCTAAAATAAGCTTCCAATGAAATGACTCCAGAGCACTTAAAAACCCGCTTCCAACGAAATGACCTCAGAGCACATAAAAACCCGCTTCCAACGAAATGACTCCAGAGAACTCAAAAACCCGCTTCCAATGAAATGACTCCAGAGCTCTTAAAAACCCGCTTCCAACGAAATGACTCCAGAGCACTTAAAAACCCGCTTCCAACGAAATGAATCCAGAGCACTTAAAAACCTTCTTCCAAGGAAATGACTCCAGAGCACTCTAAAACCTGCTTCCATCGAAATTACTCCAGAGTACTTAAAAGCCCAGTTCCAACAAAATGTCCTCAGTGCACATAAAAACCCCCTTCCAATGAAATAATTCCAGAGTACTCAAAATCCCGCTTCCAACTAAATGATCCCAGAGCACTTAAAAAACCGCTTCCAACGAAATGACCTCAGAGCACATAAAAACCGGCTTCCAACGAAACGACTACAGAGCAGTCAAAAACCCACTTCCAAAGAAATGAATCCAGAGTACTCAAAAACACGCTTCCAATTAAATGACTTCAGAGCACTTAAAAAACCACTTCCAACGAAATGAGCCCAGAGCACTTAAAAACCAGTTTCCAACAAAATGAGCCCAGAGCACTTAAAAACCCAGTTCCAACGAAATGTCCTCAGTGCACATAAAAACCCGCTTCCAACGAAAAGAACCCAGAGCACTTAAAAACCCGCTTCCAACAAAATGACCTCAGAGCACTCAAAAACTCGCTTCCAACGAAATGACTCCAGAGCACTCAAAAACCCGCTTCCAATGAAATGACTCCAGAGCACTTAAAAACCCGCTTCCAACTAAATGATCCCAGAGCACCTAAAACCCCGCTTCCAACTAAATGACTCCAGAGCACTTAAAAACCCACTTCCAACGAAATGACTCCAGAACACTTGAAAGCCCAGTTCCAACAATATGTCCTCAGTGCACATAAAAACCCCTTCCATCGAAATAACTCCAGAGCACTTAAAAACCCGCTTCCAACGAAATGACTCCAGAGCACTTAAAAACCCGCTTCAAACGAAATGACTCCAGAATGCTTGAAAGCCCAGTTCCAACAAAATGTCCTCAGTGCACATAAAAAACCCCTTCCATAGAAATGACTCCAGAGCACTTAAAAACCCACTTCCAACGAAATGACTCAAGAGAACTCTAAAACCCGCTTCCAACGAAATGAATCCAGAGCACTCTAAAACCCGCTTCCAACAAAAAGACTCCAGAGTACTTAAAAGCCCAGTTCCAACAAAATGTCCTCAGTGCACATGAAAACCCCCTTCCAACGAAATGACTCCAGAGCACTTAAAAACCCGCTTCCAACGAAAGGACTCCACAGCACGTAAAAACCCTTTTCCAAAGAAATGATCCCAGAGCACGTAAAAACTCGCTTCCAACTAAATGACTCCATAGCACTTAAAAACAAGCTTCCAAAGAAATGACGCCAGAACACTTAAAAACCTGCTCCCAATGTAATGACTCCAGAGCACTTAAAAACCTGCTTCCAATGAAATAAATCCAGACCACTCTAAAACCCGCTTCCAATGAAATGACTCCAGAGCACTTAAAAACCCGCTTCCAACGAAATGACTCCAGAGCACTTAAAAACTTGCTTCCAACGAAATGACCCCCGAGCATATAAAACCCGCTTCCAAAGAAATGACTCCAGAGCTTTTAAAAACTCGCTTCCAACAAAATGACTTCAGAGCACTTAAAAACCCCCTTCCAATGAAATGACTCCAGAGCACTCAAAACCCACTTCCAACGAAATTACTCCTGAGCACTTAAAAACCGCTTCCAATGAAATGACTCAGAGTACTTAAAACCTGCTTCCAACGAAATGACTCCAGAGCATTTTAAAACCTGCTTCCAGAAATGACCCTAGAGCACTTAAAAACACAGTTACATAGAAATGAGCCCAGAGCACTTAAAAACCAAGTTACAACGAAATGTCCTCAGTGCACATAAAACTAAACCTTAGCACTTAAAGAAATAATTCCAGAGCACTCTAAAACCCTTTTCCAATGAAATGATTCCAGAGCACTTAAAAACCCGCTTCAAACGAAATGATTCCTGAGCACTTAAAAACCCGCTTCCAACGAAAGGACTCCAGAGCATTTAAAAACCTGCTTCCAACGAATCGACCCTAGAGCACTTAAAAACACAGTTACAACGAAATGAGCCCAGAGCACTTAAAAACCAAGTTACAACGAAATGTCCTCAGTGCACATAAAAAACATTCTTCCAACGAAATGACTCCAGAGCACTCTAAAACAAGCTTCCAATGAAATGACTCCAGAGCACTTAAAAACCCGCTTCAAACGAAATATTCCTCCAGAGCACTTAAAAACCCGCTTCCAACGAAAGGACTCCACAGCACTTAAAAACCCGTTTCCAACGAAATGATCCCAGAACACTTAAAAACCCGCTTTTATCGAAATGACCTCAGAGCACATAAAAACCCGCTTCCAACGAAATGACTCCAGAGCACTTAAAAACCCGCTTCCAACAAAATGACTCCTGAGCACTCAAAAACCCGCTTCTAGTGAAATGAGCCCAGAGCACTTAAAAACCCGCTTCCAACGAAATGACTCCAGAGCACTTAAAAACCCGCTTCCAATCAAATGACTCCAGAGCACTTAAAAACCCGCTTCTAATGAAATGAGCCCAGAGCACTTAAAACCCGCTTCTAATGAAATGAGCCCAGAGCACTTAAAAACCCGCTTTTAACGAAATGACTCCAGAATACTTGAAAGCCCAGTTCCAACAAAATGTCCTCAGTGCTCATAAAAACCCCTTCCATAGAAATGACTCCAGAGCACTTAAAAACCCGCTTCCAACGAAAGGACTCCACAGCACTTAAAAACCCTTTTCCAAAGAAATGATCCCAGAGCACGTAAAAACTCGCTTCCAACTAAATGACTCCATAGCACTTAAAAACAAGCTTCCAAAGAAATGACTCCAGAGCACTTAAAAACCCGCTTCCAACGAAATGACTTCAGAGTACTTGAAAACCCCCTTCCAACGAAATGACTCCAGAGCACTCAAAAAACCACTTCCAAAGAAATGACTCCAGAGTACTAAAAAACATTCTTCCAATGAAATGACTCCAGAGCACTTAAAAACAAGCTTCCAAAGAAATGACGCCAGAGCACTTAAAAACCTGCTCCCAATGAAATGACTCCAGAGCACTTAAAAACCTGCTTCCAATGAAATAAATCCAGACCACTCTAAAACCCGCTTCCAACGAAATGACTCCAGAGCACTTAAAAACCCGCTTACAACGAAATGACTCCAGAGCACTTAAAAACTTGCTTCCAACGAAAAGACTCCAGAGCACTTTAAAACCTGCTTCCATCGAAATGACTCCAGAGTCCTTAAAACCTAGTTCCAACAAAATGTCCTCAGTGCACATAAAAACCCGCTTCCAACGAAAGGACTCCACAGCACGTAAAAACCCTTTTCCAAAGAAATGATCCCAGAGCACGTAAAAACTCGCTTCCAACTAAATGACTCCATAGCACTTAAAAACAAGCTTCCAAAGAAATGACTCCAGAGCACTTAAAAACCCGCTTCCAACGAAATGACTTCAGAGTACTTAAAAACCCCCTTCCAACGAAATGACTCCAGAGCACTCAAAAACCCACTTCCAACGAAATGACTCCAGAGTACTAAAAAACATGCTTCCAATGAAATGACTCCAGAGCACTTAAAAACCTGCTCCCAATGAAATGACTCCAGAGCACTTAAAAACCTGCTTCCAATGAAATGAATCCAGACCACTCAAAAAGCCGCTTCCAACGAAAAAAATCCAGAGCACGTAAAAACCCGCTTCCAACGAAATGACAAAATGACTCAGAGTACATAAAAACCCCCTACCAACGAAATGACTCCAGAGCACTTAAAACCCACTTCCAACAAAAATGACTCCAGAATACTTAAAACCCAGTTCCAACAAAATGTCCTCAGTGCACATAAAAACCCTTCCAATAGAAATGACTCCAGAGCACTTAAAATCCCGCTTCCAACGAAATGACTCCAGTGCACTTAAAAACACGCTTCCAACGAAATGACTCCAGAGTACTCTAAAACCTGCTTCCAACAAAATGAATCCAGAGTACTTAAAAGCCCAGTTCCAACAAAATGTCCTCAGTGCACATAAAAACCCCCTTCCAACGAAATGACTCCAGAGCACTTAAAAACCCGCTTCCAACGAAAGGACTCCACAGCACTTAAAAACCCTTTTCCAAAGAAATGATCCCAGAGCACGTAAAAACTCGCTTCCAAATAAATGACTCCAGAGCACTTAAAAACCTGATCCCAATGAAATGACTCCAGAGCACTTAAAAATCTGCTTCCAATGAAATGAATCCAGACCACTCTAAAACCCGCTTCCAATGAAATGACTCCAGAGCACTTAAAAACCCGCTTCCAATGAAATGACTCCAGAGCACGTAAAAACCCAGTTTCAACATAATGACCTCAGAGCACATAAAAAACCGCTTCCAACCAAATGATTCCAGAGCACTCTAAAACCCGCTTCCAACGAAATGACTCCAGAGCACTTAAAAACCCGCTTACAACGAAATGACTCCAGAGCACGTAAAAACTTGCTTCCAACGAAACGACCCCAGAGCACATAAAAACCCCTTCCAACAAAATGACTCCAGAGCACTTAAAAACCCGCTTCCAACGAAATGACTCCAGAATGCTTGAAAGCCCAGTTCCAACAAAATGTCCTCAGTGCACATAAAAAACCCCTTCCATAGAAATGACTCCAGAGCACTTAAAAACCCGCTTCCAACGAAATGACTCAAGAGCACTCTAAAACCTTTTCCAAAGAAATGATCCCAGAGCACTCTAAAACCCGCTTCCAACAAAATGACTCCAGAGTACTTAAAAGCCCAGTTCCAACAAAATGTCCTCAGTGCACATGAAAACCCCCTTCCAAGAAATGACTCCAGAGCACTTAAAAACCCGCCCAACGAAAGGACTCCACAGCACTTAAAAACCCTTTTCCAAAGAAATGATCCCAGAGCACGTAAAAAAACCGCTTCCAACTAAATGACTCCATAGCACTTATAAACAAGCTTCCAAAGAAATGACTCCAGAGCACTTAAAAACAAGCTTCCAAAAGAAATGACTTCAGAGCACTTAAAAACCCCTTCCAATGAAATGACTCCAGAGAACTCTTAAAAACCCACTTCCAATGAAATGACTCCAGACCACTCAAAAACATGCTTCCAATGAAATGACTCCAGAGCACTTAAAAACCTGCTCCCAATGAAATGACTCCAGAGCACTTAAAAACCTGCTTCCAATGAAAAGAATCCAGACCACTTTAAAACCGCTTCCAATGAAATGACTCCAGAGCACTTAAAACCTAGTTCCAACAAAATGACTCAGAACATAAAAACTTGCTTCCAACGAAATGACCCCACAGCACTCAAAAACCCTTTTCCAAAGAAATGACTCCAGAGCACATAAAAACTCGCTTCCAACAAAATGACTCAGAGCACTTAAAACCCCTTCCAAAGAAATGACTCCAGAGCACTTAAAAAACCCGCTTCCAACAAAATTACTCCAGAGCACTTAAAACCCGCTTCCAAAGAAATGACTACAGAGTAATTAAAAACCTGCTTCCAACGAAATGACTCCAGAGCATTAAAAACCTGCTTCCAATGAAATGACCTCCAGAGCACTTAAAAACACAGTTACAAAGAAATGAGCCCAGAGCACTTAAAAACCCAGTTACAATGAAATGTCCTCCAGTGCACATAAAACCCGCTTCCAACGAAATGACTCCAGAGCACTTAAAAAACCCAAAATGAGCCCAGAACTTAAAATGTTCCAACGAAATGACTCCAGAGCACCTAAAACCCCGCTTCCAACTAAATGACTCCAGAGCAATTAAAAACCCACTTCCAATGAAATGACTCCAGAGCACTTAAAACCCAGTTCCAACAAAATGTCCTCAGAGCACTTAAAAACCCTTCCAAGGAAATGACTCCAGAGCACTTAAAAACACGCTTCCAAAACCCAGTTCGGTAAATGACTCAGAGCACTTAAAAACCCAGTTCCAACAAAAATGACTCCAGAGCACTTAAAAACCCAGTTCCAACAAAATGTCCTCAGAGCACTCAAAAACCCTTCCAATAGAAATGACCCAGAGCACTTAAAAACCCGCTTCCAACAAAATGACTCAGAGCACATAAAAACCCGCTTCCAACTAAAATGACTCCAGAGCACTCTAAAACCCGCTTCCAACAAAATGAATCCAGAGTACTTAAAACCCAGTTCCAACAAAATGTCCTCAGTGCACTTAAAAACCCCTTCCAACGAAATGAGCCCAGAGCACTTAAAAACCAGTTTCCAACTAAATGAGCCCAGAGCACTTAAAAACCAAGTTCCAAAGAAATGTCCCCAGAGCACATAAAACCCGCTTCCAACGAAAATGAACTCCAGAGCACTTAAAAACCCGCTTCCAACAAAATGACTCCAGAGCACTCAAAACCCACTTCCAACGAAATGACTCCAGAGCACTTAAAAAACCTGCTTCCAATGAAATGACTCCCAGAGCACTTAAAACCCGCTTCCAATGAAATGATCTCCAGAGCACCTAAAACATGCTTCCAATGAAATGACTCCAGAGCACTTAAAACCCTGCTTCCAATGAAATGACTCCAGAATACTTGAAAGTCCAGTTCCAATAAATGTCCTCAGTGCATTTAAAAAACCCTTCCAATGAAATAACTCCAGAGCACTTAAAAACCCGCTTCCAGCGAAATGATCCCAGAGCACTTAAAAACCCGCTTCCAACGAAATGACTCAGAGAATGCTTAAAAACCCAGTTCCAACAAAATGTCCCAGTGCACATAAAAACCCGCTTCCATAGAAATGACTCCAGAGCACTTAAAAACCGGGTTCCAATTAAATGACTCAAGAGCACTAAAACACGCTTCCAACAAAATGACTCCAGAGCACTTAAAAACCCGTTTCCAATGAAATGACTCCAGAGTACTTAAAAGCCCAGTTCCAACAAAATGACCTCAGTGCACATAAAAACCCCTTCCAACGAAATGACTCCAGAGCACTTAAAAATTTGCTTCCAAATGAAATGACTCCAGAGCACACAAAAAACTAACTTCCAAAGAAATGACTCCAGAGCACTTAAAAACCTGCTTCCAACAAAATGACTCCAGAGCACTTAAAAACCCTTCCAACAAAAATGACTCCAGAGCACTCAAAACTTGCTTCCATGAAATGACTCCAGAGCACTTAAAAACCCGCTTCCAATGAAATGACTCCAGAGTACTTAAAACCCTGCTCCCAACTAAATGACCCAGAGCATTTAAAACCTGCTTCCAACGAAATGACTCCAGAGCACAGAAAAACCCAGTTCCAATGAAATGACTCCAGAGCACTTAAAAACCCAGTTCCAACGAAATGAATCCAGAGCACTTAAAAACCGCTTAACAATGAAATGATTCCAGAGCACTCTAAAATAAGCTTCCAATGAAATGACTCAGAGCACTTAAAACCCGCTTCCAAAAAATGACTCAGAGCACATAAAAACCCGCTTTAAACGAAATGACTCCAGAGAACTCTAAAAACCCGCTTCCAACAAAATGACTCCAGAGCACTTAAAAACCCGCTTCCAATGAAATGACTCCAGAGCACTTAAAACCCGTTAAAACAAAATGACTCCAGAGCACTTAAAAACCTTCTTCCAAGGAAATGACTCCAGAGCACTCTAAAAACCTGCTTCCAATGAAAATGACTCCAGAGCACTTAAAAACCAGTTCCAAATAAAATGTCCCAGTGCACATAAAACCCCTTCCAACAAAATGACCTAAGACCCCTTCCAATGAAACTCAAACCCGCTTCCAACTAAATGACCCAGAGCACTTAAAAACCTTTTTCAAATGAAAATGACCTCAGAGCACTTAAAAACCGCTTCCAATGAAATGACTCCAGAGCACTTAAAAACCCGCTTCCAAAGAAATGACTCCAGAGCACTCAAAAACACGCTTCCAATTAAATGACTTCAGAGCACTTAAAAACCGCTTCCAACGAAATGAGCCCAGAGCATTTAAAACCAGTTTCCAACAAAATGAGCCCAGAGCACTTAAAAACCCAGTTCCAACGAAATGTCCAGAGCAGTGCAGTTAAAAAAATGACCCAAGCTAAAAAAACCCAGTTCCAAGAAATGACTCCAGAGCACTAAAAACCCGCTTCCAACAAAATGACCTCAGAGCACTTAAAAACTCGCCTAAAAAAAAATGACTCCAGAGCACCAAAAACCCGCTTCCAATGAAATGACTCCAGAGCACTTAAAAACCCGCTTCCAACGAAATGATCCAGAGCACCTAAAACCCGCCCAACTAAAATGACTCCAGAGCACTTAAAAACCCTTCCAACAAAATGACTCCAGAACACTTGAAAGCCCAGTTCCAACAAAATGTCCTCAGTGCACATAAAACCCCTTACATAGAAATAACTCCAGAGCACTTAAAAACCTGCTTCAAACTAAATGACTCCAGAGCACTTAAAAACCCGCTCAAAAACGAAATGACTCCAGAGCACTTGAAAACCCAGTTCCAACAAAATGTCCTCAGTGCACATAAAAACCCCTTCCATAGAAATGACCCAGAGCACTTAAAAACCCACTTCCAACGAAATGACTCAAGAGAACTTAAAACCGCTTTAAAAAAAATGAATCCAGAGCACTTAAAACCCTTTTCCAACAAAAAGACCCAGAGCACTTAAAAGCCCAGTTCCAAAAAATGTCCTCAGTGCACATAAAAACCCCTTCCAAAGAAATGACTCCAGAGCACTTAAAAACCCGCTTCCAACGAAATGACTCCACAGCACTTAAAAACCTTCTTTCCAAAGAAATGATCCCAGAGCACGAAAAACCCGCTTCCAACTAAATGACTCCAGAGCACTTAAAAACAAGCTTCCAAAGAAATGACGCCAGAGCACTTAAAAACCTGCTCCCAATGAAATGACTCCAGAGCACTTAAAAACCTGCTTTCCAATGAAATAAATCCAGACCACTCTAAACCCGCCTCAATGAAATGACTCCAGAGCACTTTAAAACCCGCTCCAACGAAATGACTCCAGAGCACTTAAAAACTTGCTTCCAACGAAATGACCCCGAGAGCATATAAAACCCGCTTCCAAAGAAATGACTCCAGAGCTTTTAAAAACTCGCTTCCAACAAAATGACTTCAGAGCACTTAAAAACCCCCTTCCAACGAAATGACTCCAGAGCACTCAAAAACCCTTTTCCAACGAAATTACCCTGAGCACTTAAAAACCCGCCTAAACTAAATGACTCCAGAGTACTTAAAACCTGCTTCCAACTAAATGACTCCAGAGCATTTAAAAACCTGCCTAAACTAATCGACCCTAGAGCACTTAAAAACACAGTTACAAACTAAATGAGCCCAGAGCACTTAAAAACCAAGTTACAACTAAATGTCCTCAGTGCACATAAAACCCTGATTCCAACTAAATAATTCCAGAGCACTCTAAAACAAGCTACCAATGAAATGACTCCAGAGCACTTAAAAACCCGCTTAAACGAAAATGATTCCTGAGCACTTAAAAACCGCTTCCAACTAAAGGACTCCACAGCACTTAAAAACCCGTTTCCAACGAAATGATCCCAGAACACTTAAAAACCCGCTTTTAACGAAATGACCTCAGAGCACATAAAAACCCGCTTCCAACGAAATGACTCCAGAGCACTTAAAAACCCGCTTCCAACAAAATGACTCCTGAGCACTCAAAAACCCGCTTCTAGTGAAATGAGCCCAGAGCACTTAAAAACCCGCTTCCAACGAAATGACTCCAGAGCACTTAATAACCCGCTTCCAATCAAATGACTCCAGAGCACTTAAAAACCCGCTTCTAATGAAATGAGCCCAGAGCACTTAAAACCCGCTTCTAATGAAATGAGCCCAGAGCACTTAAAAACCCGCTTTTAACGAAATGACTCCAGAATACTTGAAAGCACAGTTCCAACAAAATGTCCTCAGTGCTCATAAAAACCCCTTCCATAGAAATGACTCCAGAGCACTTAAAAACCCGCTTCCAACGAAAGGACTCCACAGCACTTAAAAACCCTTTTCCAAAGAAATGATCCCAGAGCACGAAAAACTCGCTTCCAACTAAATGACTCCATAGCACTTAAAACAAGCTTCCAAAGAAATGACTCCAGAGCACTTAAAAACCCGCCTTCCAAAAAATGACTTCAGAGTACTTGAAAACCCCTTCCAACGAAATGACTCCAGAGCACTCAAAAAACTACTTCCAAAGAAATGACTACCAGAGTACTAAAAACATTCTTCCAATGAAATGACTCAGAGCAATTTAAAAACAAGCTTCCAAAGAAATGACGCCAGAGTACTTAAAGACCTGCTCCCAATGAAATGACTCCAGAGCACTCAAAACAAGCTTCCAAAGAAATGACTCAGAGCACCAAAACCCGTTCCACAAAATGACTACAGGAGGCACTTAAAACCCCCTTCCAACAAATGACTCAGAGCACGTATAAAACCCCAGTTCAACAAATGTCCTCTGGGCACATAAAAATCCCCAGCG
Organism: Meriones psammophilus; assembly: GCA_036365155.1. Classification (NCBI taxonomy): domain Eukaryota; kingdom Metazoa; phylum Chordata; class Mammalia; order Rodentia; family Muridae; genus Meriones; species Meriones psammophilus. The sequence continues at coordinate 17,946 of JAEOAE010001191.1, forward strand.
AAATGACTCCAGGTGCTAAAAATGACTCCAGGCATTTAAAGCCGACACAGCTGAAATGACCCAGGCATGAAAAACCAGTTACAATGAAATGAGCCCAGAGCACTTAAAATCAGTTACAGCAGAAATGTCCTCAGTGCACATAAAACTCGATTCAAACGAAATGATTCAGAGCACTCTAAAACAAGCTGATAGGCAGCTCAGAGCACTTAAAAACCTGCTTCAGCAGAAATGACTCCAGAGCACTCTAAAACCAGCTGTGAGGCGACTGGAGTGCTTAAAACCCCCTTCCAGCGAA